>PVKH010007505.1:0-20334 GCA_004027955.1 Chaetophractus vellerosus | reverse complement strand
CTTTGCTGGAGCATCACGAATGGTAATCCTTATCATTGAGAAATACACTAGCCAGTAAATTTGTAAACATTAGCTTCTGGTGTATTTTGACCACTTAATATTTATATTACAAAAAATTACAAAATTACAAAAGAATTACATATTGTTTTAAAAGGAGCACAGGGAGAAGAACAGACTTCACCCATTATCCCATTTTGAAGAAAAAATGGGATAATGATTGTATTGTACTTAGCACAGTGTTTGGCACATAGTAAACTTACGACATAATTTCTAGAGAAGCAATATTGGTGTTTAGGGGCACTGATTCTGGAGTCAGAAATAATAGTCCACATTCTTGCTTCACCACTCACCAGCTGAGCAATTTTGTTAGGTTTCTTAAACGATCTAAATCTTAGTTCCCTCATCTGTAAAATAAAGCTAATTATAGGGTTAGTCTAGTGCCTGGAACAAGGCAGATGCTCAATAATAGTTACCTATTTTTTTTAAAGATTTATTTATTTTATTACATATCTCCCCTTCCCCCAGCTGCGGCGACACGCTGAGAGTGGTCACTGCGCTGGCGCGGCTTTCCCCGCTTGTGGGCGATCTCTGCGTCCATTCACGGCCGGCGCTTGCTTCAGTTCACAGGTGGCTGGCTGCGCTCCATCCGTGGGTGACCTGCCCTGTCCATGGCGGCTCTTGCCCTGTCTGTGGCAGCTTCTTGCCCTGCACACGGCGGCTCTGGCCTGCCCATGGCGGCTTGCCATTCTCAAGGCGGTCTGCCCGCTAGGAGAGGTCCCCGGGAATCGAACCCAAGGCCTCCCATGTGGTATGCCACGCCCTATCCACTGGGCTATCGAGCCGGCCCCAATAGTTACCTATTAATAATAACATTTGTAAAGGGAGAAGAAGGAGAAAGAGAAACCTATTTTACATAGAAGAATCATCTGAAAATAGAGGGTATAATGTATTGGGGGAAACTTGAATTAATGAATTATCTGTCTTAAGCTCCTTAGCACATACTAAAAGCTAGACTTGGATAGTGAATGAATGAATGAATGAATGAATAAAAATTTTTAAAAATGAATTTACTGAGTTTCTGGAAGTAAATTAAGCCAAATATTAATTAATTGTAAAGTATATGTCGCTTTTTAAAAAGGTTTTCCAACTCTCATCTGGAGCTCATATTAGTATTTGATAAATGGGAAATCAAAACATTGTGGCAGAGTCCATTCTTTTGCATATTACAAAGAATCCAGAGCTGCAGAAAATATTCTCTGCTGTGTTTCTGATCATGTATATGGCCACAGTGACAGGAGACCTGCTCATGGTCGTAACCATGATCACAAGTTGGAGTCTGAGACCACCAATGTATATTTTCCTGACTTGTTTTTTCCTCATATATGTCACCTACACTTCTGTCATTGTCCCCAAGATGATTGTGGTCTCCCTTTTTCAGAGCACTACCATCTCACTGGAAGGTTGCCTGACCCAGCTCTTTGCCAAATCTTTCTTTGTTAGTGTAGGGATCAGCCTTCTCATCGTTATGGCCTATGACCGCTATGTGGCCATATGTAAGCCCCTGCACTACCTGACCATCATGAGTCCTCAGATGTGCTGCCTGCTGCTGTGGGCAACCTGAGTTGGGGGGAACTATGCATGCAATGATACAGTACCTGTTTATGTACCAAATACCCTTCTGTGGCCCCAACTTCATTGATCACTTTATATGTGATTTGTTTCATGAAACTGGCCTGCATGGACACCCACATCCTGGGCCTCCTTGTTATCTTCAGCAGTGGGGTGATGTATGTGACAATCTTCTCTGTGCTCATTGCCTCCTACGTGGTCATCCTGTGTTCCCTGAGGTCATGCAGCTCTGAAGGATGGTGTAAATCCCTCTCCACCTGTTCCTCCCATCTTGTGGTGGTTATCTTGTTCTTTGTGCCATGTATCTTCTTGTACATGAGGCTTGTGGCCACTTACCCCATAGACAAGGCAATGCAGTGATCTTCACCATTGTAGAACCCATGTTAAATCCCTTAATATACAATCTGAGGAATGCAGAGGTGAAAAATCTCATGAGGAATCTTTGGATGAAAGAAGAGGCATAGTTTGGTAAGCTACTGTCATGTGTTCCCCATAAAGTTAATTTATTCTGTCAGAAATGTGGGAGAGGTAAAACTGTCCATTCTCTGCTAGCAGCAGGGTAATATTTTGAAAATATCATTCTGATTTATGATTTAAGTTATTTACAATTGAGGGATTATAATATTCTCCTGCTTTATACCCTTCCTTGGCAATGGGGGCCTTTAGTAACTCCATGCTTTGTGTTGTATTTCTCATGTTAACCTGATTACTGCCTCTACCTCTCCAATCACATCTTTAGATTTTTAATCTCTCTTTCACAATGCTCCAGCCATGTTTTTATTTCACCTGACCTGAGAGATAGCCAAGTCTTTTCTCACCTCAGTACTTTTGATTCTCCTCATCTCTCTGCCTGAGTTGACTTTGGCTGCTTTATGTCTTTCTCTCTAGACTGGAAGTCTGTGAGGGAAAGATTTTTGTATTATTTATGCTTGGACCCTATTAGGTTTCTGTTGAATGATTATATAATTCTATAGCAGGTAACATTTCAAGCTGAATTTGAATTTTGATGAGATTTCCTCATGAAAAATGATCAAATATATAAATCAATAAGATTAATAATAATGACAATAATAATTGACCAATATGATCAGAAGGAAGTCATTATATGATGCATATTCTCATTAGAGAAAATACACAGGAAAATTCTGCAGTAACTGCCATGATATTTTCAAGGAATTATTAAAGATCAGAAGGGATGGAAAATAATCATCTGGGTAGAATGGCAAGATTGGGTCAAATCATGTAGAGTTGATATATCTAAGTCCGGCCTCCATGAAGCCCTAAAGAGCATAGATTTTGTTACTATCTTTTCAAAATCCATCAAAGTGAAAAATTCTTTCAGTGGCTGAGATGGACTTTATCTTTTGTGCTATAGAGGTGTAGTATGGTGTGAGAACCTTGCATTTTCCATTTAGCTTTCAATTATAGAATAAACTTAACCTTATATTCTTAAAATAGTTCAGAATAAAGTACCAAAAGTCATCCTTACAATAGGTTTACACTCAAAGGAATGGATTAATTTTAAAAACAAAATTTTTCTGGGGTCCTATAGTTGTAAACCATCACAAGAGATAATGTATATCAGTGATGGCAGCAAAAGATTGTGGATATAAATAACACTACTGAATTGTACACGTCAATGTGGTTAAAAAGTGAAACTTTGTGCTCTATATCAGTTACTAAAATAAAAAGTTAAGAAAATAATAGGAAAATCCTATTATATAATCATATACCCTAGAATCTGTATATGATTAATAAAGGTTGCATGATATATACATATATTCAGAGGGGAGAGGATACATCCATATATCACCTTAGTTAGTCAGTTATTTGAAGTGACTGGTACCAAAATTACTTAACACTAAAAAGCCCATTTTTTTCATTGTTGACAACATATTGATGAATCTCTCAAGGATATTATGTTTTTTTGGGTCCAAGGAGACTCAGACATAAATGCAGATATGGGAAACTGAAAATGGATCCTTTTTCCATATAAATCATAATGGCATTTTATAAGAGCTGCCTTGACTCTTTTATGGGATTCTCAGTGCCCTACCCAATCAGAAACTGATTGTTTTAAAATATATTTTTATTTTTAAAATGATACTTAAATTACATAAATGCTACATAAAAAGGGGGGGATTCTCATATGCCCCACTCCATTCACCTCCCACAATTTCCCACATTAACAACATCCTTCATAAGTGTGGTACATTCATTGCAATTGATGAAACATTTTGGAGCAAGATATATAGTGGCATGTATCTGTTATTGCAATTTCATTCAGGACAATTCCTAAATCCTGAAAATTCCCCTGTATTACACCTGTTTTTCCCTCTACCTGCCCTCAGGACCTCCACCGGCCACTGTCTCCACATCAATGATATAGGTTCTTCCATTGCTAGAATCACAAGTCTATAGTAAAACACCAGTAAGCATAATTTTAGTCTATTGTTCATTCCCCAATCCTGAGGCTTCTGAGATGGTGATGCCCACACCACCTCTAATTGAGAAGGGGCTTCAATCCAATAGGGCAGATGTATGGGACTCTTTTTCTTACAATTCTAGACTGTCTTGGTTCCTTGGGATGGTCGTTGTCCAACATCATCTCCTTATTAGTTGTCTCCAGTCTAATGAACTGTAGAGTAGGTGTTGCAACTCCGTTGAGATTCAAGACCCAGCTGGTACATGGACAGCTCCAAAATTTAAGTCTCTTGGACATACACCTATCAACTCTTGTACTAATTTTAGGTTCAAATAGATGTGTTAGAAGAGCCATGTGTAGGGAAACCACACTGAGTCTAACTTTGTCACACTGGGACGCATCAATTCCAAAGTAAGTCCCACTGGAAGGCATCAAATTCCTGAGCTATCTGCCTGACTATAATGTCTGGATGTTTCTGATATTAAGGCATCCTTTCTGACCTTCTATTCCTATGCTCCTGGTGGCACCCTTACTGATCTTTCCTCTATACCCTATCCAAAGTCACCCCTGGAGCTCTATTATCAGTGAGTCATAATTCACTTTCAAATTGTCTCTCTTAGCAGATGATGCTTACTTTCACAAACTTTGTCCATAAAATTCATCTTTTATGTGTGCAAACAACTGTTCCTTAAGAGGGAGTAATGTGCAACACTTGTTTAAAATGAAATTATCTTTTTTATTTTATTTTATTTTATTTTTTTAGGATACACCAATTTACATAAATGTTACACAGAAATTTTAGGAGTACCCATATGCCCCACCTCCCACACCTCCCACAACTTCCCACATGTACATCCTTCATCATTGTGGCACAACACCTGTAATAGATATACACATTTTGGGGCTTTGCCACCAAGCATGGACCACAGTTCAGACTGTAGACCACACTCTCTCCCACACAGTTCTCCATGACACATGATGATATAAAATGGCCTATATCCACCACTGCAACATCACCCAAGACAATTCCCAAGTCCCAAAAAAGCTCCTGTATTACAACTGCCCTTCCCTCTCTCTGCCCCCAAAGTGTCCAGTGGCCCCTGGCTCCACATAATTTTGTAATTTCTTCCATTGTGTGAATCACAAGTCTATAACAGGAAACCAGCAAGTCCACTCTAGTCTAAAGCTCTTCCCCCAATCACAAGGAGTCTAGGATGGTGATGTCCCCTCCAACACCAAGTGAGAGGGAGCTTATAACCCATGGATATGATCGAAGAGATTATCCTGCCTACAGCTGCAGGCTCTCTGAATTCCCCAGGATGGCTGTTGTCCATCATCATCTCCCAACTAGGTGTCCTGGGTGAGTCCATTGAGTTGTAGAGTAGGACTTGCAGGTCCACAGAGTCCCTGGACCCAGTTGGCACATAAATAGCCCATAGTCTCCCCTCTCTGGAAGTACACTTATAACTCTGGCATCAAATACAGGTTTAAATAGTAGAGACAGATGGACAATGTGCAGTGAAGACATATTTTGGTCAGACTCTGTCACTCTCAGGAGTAAGGATTCCAAATTAGGGCCCACTGGTAAGGCACCAAACTCTGGGGCTATCTGCTCTGATATCTCCAAAGCACTTAGGAGGCCCTCTGTTTGGGGTGATATCCATATTGGAAGCCTAGGAGGTCCTACTGGGATCTGCATAAGTGTTACCTCTGGGTTGACATCCCTACTCACTTTGAATTCTCTTAGCCCTATGAAATCATTTGTCTTTACCATTTTCCCCTTTTATTCAGAGTCTTTTTCCAGACGTTACTGCCTGTTGGCATTTGTTAGTAATCCATCATTGCCAGGGAGGCTCATCCCTGGGAGCCATGTCCAATGTTTGGAGGAAGGTAATGCATTCATCATATGCTGAGTTTGGCTTAGAAAGAGGTCACATTTGAGCAACAAGGGGGTTCTCCGGAGGCAACTCTTAGGCACCCCATAACACTAGGCTGTTTCAATTTCAAGAGGAAAGATTCATAAGGCTAATCTTCAATAACAAGGGTCCATCATTCAATCATCCTCCTTTGCCAGACACTGCCTTGCACTTGGGGGGATGTTGCTACTATCTTGGAAAATATGGCAGAGACCTCCAATATGAGCATTCAGTGTTTTCCCATTTATTGAGTAATTCTTCACCATGTGACAATGCCCCATGAGCATTTAAACAATTATGCATGCCTTTTATGTATGTTCAGGTGGGCTTCCTCACATGCACCCCCAACTGTGACCCACCCCCACCAATGATCCTTTTCCATCCTCATTGTGACCCTTCAGTGTTCCATAGCCTCTTCAAAGGTAAGACCATAACAATAGCCAATTGCAATGAATAGGAAAATGAAATAATAATGTTATTTAAATGTAAGAGTTAAAATATATGAGAATTTAAAAAGTGAAAAATAATTTTTAAAAATTAAAAAAATAGAAAATAGAAAACAAGGTATTCTTAAAGGATTGGTATTATCAAAAAATGTGAAAAAATATATATATAATTTTTTTTCCAATTTTCCTTTATGGTACAGTATCTGGTGTCCAGTCTGTTTCGTGACACCTTCCTCTTCTCACTCTCAAGCATCCCACCATTTTCCATTTAGTTTTCAAAAAAGTTTTAGGTCACAGCAGAGTCACACACAGAATACAAGACAATCTCATATATTCAATCTCATCCTCCATTCCCCCCAATACCAAAACCTTTTTGTATGTGGATGGCAGCACCAACATAACTGACATACAGATAGTGAAACATAGTTCCCAAACATTGTCATTGGTCCACATCAAGTTCCACATTTTAGCTCGTACACTTTTATAAATTTTGATGACTATCACCTTGTCCCATGTCCACCACCACAAGGCAATGAAAAACACTTCCACGGGCCACCAAACACCCATCGTTTGATCCACCCTGATGCTCTCCAACCTCCCCCCCAAGGCCCACAGCCCACCCGGCTGGACTCACTGGATGACAGGATTCACAGCTATATGCCAGAGTGTGCCGTGGCTCACCCTCTCCGGGAACCATCCCTCTCCGGGAACCATCTCTTCTCCCAAGAGTTGCCCCCTTGTATATTTCTGAGTGAATAGACCTCCAAATATAGGGACCCCATCTCCCTTCAACACCATGCAGGATTTCCTCCCATTGACACAACACATCATGACAGGACGAACACTCCCATACAACCCCTAGGCCCCCACCAGATATGCCCCCCTGAATGCTGCCCAAAACGCACCCCAGGCTGCAACATCTACCCTCCACACTGTGACAAGAGCACTCCCATCTCTTCTGTCACAACCCCTCACCCACAAATACCACACGTTCATCTGATCCCCCCTACACACCCACAAAGCATCCTGGGCTCTCCAACCTGCACCTCCCAGTCATCCCAGTGCACAACCCTGCACCACAAAACCCAACAATATAAACACCCACCTATCCCATGTCCCCCAACATGCAACCACACTCCATTACCTCACCACAGATTACGTCCCTGTGGATGATGTCCCACAACTTTCTCTTCTCTTTCTCTTTCCTGTAAACCTATCTTTCAGACCCTAGGTCTCAGGGATTGCTCAATTTCCTTAATTCATATCAATGAGGTCATGTAGAGCTCATCCTTGAATGCCTGGCTTGCCTCACTCAATGTAAGATCTTCAAAATTTATCCATGTTATCCCATGTGTTAGCACTTTATTCCTTCTGACTGCTGAGTAGTATTCCAATGTATGTATGTACCACATTTTGTTTATCCATTCATCTGTTGTTGGGCACCTGTGTTGATTCTAGCTTCTGGCAATTGTGAATAATGCTTCTGTGAAGATTGGTGTACATATATCTATTCGTGTTTTGCTTTCAATTCTTCTGGGTATATACCCAGCAGTAGAATTGCTGGATCATATGGAAGATCTATATTCATTTTTTTGAGGAACCATCATATTCTCCTCCACAGTGGCTGGACCAATCCACAATCCCACCAGCAGTGGATGAGGGTTCCCATTCCTCCACATCCTCTCCAATGTTTATATTCTCCAGTTTTTTAATAGCCACCATTCTAATGTGTGATAGATGGTATCTCATTGTAGTTTTGATTTGCATTTCTCTAATAGCTAGAGATGACAATCATTTTTTCATGTGCTTTTTAGCCATTTGTATTTCTTCCTTGGAGAATGGTCATTTTAGGTCCCATTTTTTAAATGGGTTGTTAGCCTTTTTATTTTCAAGGTGTAGGATCTCTTCATATATGCAAAATATTATGCTCCTATCAGATATATGGTTGCCAAATATTTTCTCCCATTGAGTAGGGTGCCTTTTTATTTTCTTGATAACATCCTTTGTGGTGCAAAAGGTTTTAATTTTGAGGAGGTCCCATTTACCTATTTTTCTTTTGCTGCTCATGCTTTGGGTGTGAAGTCTATGAAACTATTTCCAATTACAAGTTCCTGTAGATGCTTCCCTACATTATCCTCCAATGTTTTTATGGTCTTGGCCCATATATTTAAATCTTTGATCCACCTTGAGTTAATTTTCTTATAGGGTGTGAGATGGTATTCCTCTCTCATTCTCTTGCATATGGATATCCAGTTTTCCATGCACCACTTTTTGAAGAGGCCATTCTCTCCCCACTTAGTGGGCTTGGTGGCCTTTTCAAATATCAGGTGACTGTATATGTGAGGATCTATATCAGAACTATCATTTCAGTTTCACTGGTCAATATGTCTATCCTTGTGCCAATACCATGCGGTTTTCACCACTGGAGATTTGTAGTATGTTTTGAAATCAGGTAGTGTGATGGACTCCCTATTTTTGTAGGTCTGTTTCACTCAGAAATAGACAGGCAACACGGGAGCAGGGATGGTTCCCGGTAGGGGATGAACCAGTGAGCCAGGTCACTCTGTGGCATGAATCTCTGAATCCTGTTGTCTGGAGAGTTGAGACAAGGGGACATTGTGGGCCCTGGTGTTTGGGAGGGATGGGGTGAATTGAATGAGGGGCTTGGTGGCCCATGGAAGTGTTTTCCAATGCCTTGCAATGGTGGACATGGGACAGGGTGAAAGTCATCAAAATTTATAAAAGTATATTAACTAGAATGTGGACCTTGATGTGGAACAATGACAATGTTGGTGAACTACATTTCACTATCTGTTTGTCAGTTATATTGGTGCTGCTATCCACATACAAAAAGGTTTTGGTAAGAAGGGGAATGGAGGAGGAGGTTGAATACATGAGATTGTCTTGTAGTCTGTGTGTGACTCTGCTGTGACCTAAAATTTCCTTGAAAATTAAACATAAAATGGTGGGATGCTTGAGAGTGAGAAGAGGAAGGTGCCACAAAACAGACTGGACACCAGATATTGCACCAACAAGGCAAAATGGGGAAAAAAAATTTTTGTGTGTGTACATGTAGATCTTATTGTTTTTTCACATATTTTGAATAGTCCAGTCTGCTGGCAATGTCTAGTTTTCTTTTTTCTATTTTTTTATTTTTGTTTATTTTTAAAAATTTTATTCATTTTTTAAATTTTATTTATTTATATATATTTTTCTTCTTTTTAATTTTTAATTTTTTAATTGTTTTTTTATTTTTTAAGTTCTCCTATGTTTTGACTCTTGCATTTAAATGACATTGTTAGGGATGGTTCACAATTGGGGATGAACTGGTGAGCCACAACACTCTGTGGCATGAATCTGTGAATCCTGTCATCCAGGGAATTGAGCCAGTGGGCCATGTCGGCCCAGGGGTGGTGGGGAGTGAATGGGGTGGATCGAATATAGGGCATTTGTTAGCCCATGGAAGTGTTTTCCATTGCGGTGGTGGATATGGGACAGGGTGACAGGCATCAAAATTTTAAAAGTGTACAATCTAAAATGTGGACCTTGATGTGGACCAATGACAATGTTGGGGAACTATGTTTCACTATCTGTTTGTCAGTTATGTTGGTGCTGCCATCCACATACAGAAAGGTTTTGGTATGGGGGAGGAATGGAGGAGGTGGTTGAGTATATGAGATTGTCTTGTATTCTGTGTGTGACTCTGCTGTGACCCTAAAGTCTTTGAAAATTAAATGTTAAAAGGAGGGCTGCTTGAGAGTGAGAAGAGGTAGATGCCATGAAACAGACTGGACACCAGATATTTCACCGAGAAGGCACAATCTGGAAAAAAAAATTGTACATATATATATTATTATCTTTTTACATTTTTTAAATAGCCCAATCCTTTAATAAAATCTTGTTTTCCTTTTTCTATTTTTTTTAATTTTTTAAAACTTTTTTAATGTTCAAGTTCTCCTATATTTTAACTCTTACATTTAAGTTCCAGGAACTTCAGGCTTCTCAAGAAACAGAACTAGATGATGGTAAGTACCCTAAAACTCACCTTTTTCTTGTAAACAAAGAGATGACATACAATAGAGGGGTGAGGGGTGAGTGGCTACAATAGTGTGCCCTGGGAACAAAAGTTCAAAACAAAACAGAAACTTCCAGAAAATGATCCTTATATTGCACAGAATAAAGAGTCCAGAAAGGGCAAATACTCTCCTTGAAACTGAAATAGCACACATCCAAAACAGCAGGAGTAGAAGTCCCATCACAGTCAGTCACCCTGAGTAGCTGAAAACTGCTCTGAGTTGGGGTTGATATTGGAGATGGCAGCTCTGCATGCCCCACTTCACTTTGGAGATGAGAAACCATTCTCTACTGTTTGAGTGTTTTTACTCACCTCTGGTGGAGGGTGCCCTGCCACTGAGAATTCCTGTTATAGGAAGTATGTATGGCTGCTTGTTTCTGGTTTCTTGGTTTAAGATCTGGCCATGCCTTTTCATTAGATTTAACAGTTTGTGGAAAGGCACCCAGTGGAACATCAGTTGGTAGAATGAGAATGGCACACAATAGAAAAATAGGTGAGGGTAGCTGCAGGCCAGAGGATGGCCGCTCAGTAGATTTGTGACTTTCCCAGTAAAGAAGTTGAGGGCAGGTGAAGTCTGGGTGATGGCCACTTAATGAATGCTTCTCTAATGGAGGTCATAGTTTTTCTTTTTTAATTCTAGTTTGTTTAAAAGATTAATCATGTGCCCTGCATTTGCAATATGCAAATTGTAAATAAGATAGATCTTGGTTTCTCTTTCAGGATCTATAGGGAGGGAATCATCCCCATAGAGAGCTAACTCTTTGTACAGCTGGAGTTAGATGCTGTAAAACTATCTGTGATACTGGCAGGAGGAAAATAAAAGTTACTACTTCTGCTTCCTTTCTAGAAATAAACAAGAAAATATTCTCGATACTCTTAGGTAGAAACCCATCTAAATTCAACTTTATTGCCCCAAAGCATTTCCTGGATGAGCAGAAAAATTAAGGATTTCTTTTTCCTCTATCAGATATTTATAGGGATGTCATAATAGTTCCCAAATGATCAGAACTGCCTTTCAGCCTCTAGAAGTTCAAGATTTACTACCCTCCCCTCCCAACACTGTAGGATTTTTGCAATGAGCTTCTTAGCACAATTAGTCCAGTAGCACAGAGAACCATGGTTCAATTAATTGCAGGTAAGGTTGTTAACAGGCAGATTTCATCCTCATTCCTTTCCTACTCTCCCATATTTAGGAACAACTTCCATTTCACTAAGCAAGTGCTCATGTTATCACATTTCTGCCCCTCCTCCATGCACATACTCTGCTCCAGGGAAAGGTATACTTTTAAACTCATATTGAGGTATAGAAAACTAAAAGTTACCAAAGCCTTTGTAAGGCAAAACTCTAAATCCTGTTAAAGAAATGTGACATAATTGAATGCTGGCTCTATCACTTATGTTTCTGGGACTTTAACAAGTTTATTATCCTCCCCTAATATCCTATTATTGTTAGCTGTTAATTAGAATAATTATTACTAGTTCCAATGATCTTAATGATGCTGATATAATATACTACGATGTAAATAATTTTAATAAAAGTTGTTCATTAAAATTTCTGTAATTTCTAAAACATTTTGCAATTGGTTATTCAGTAAAGAAAGGAGAGAGGATACACAGAAAAAATTACATATGATTATTTGTAAATCAACTTCTTTAGGTGTAATTTAAACAACAAAATGCACATTTTTCAAGCATACATTTAGGAGAATTAACAAATGTAATCACCCCCAAAATCAAGAAGTAGAATTTTTCCATCATAACAAAAAATAATCTTCCTGCCCCTTTGCAGTCAATCACTTTGTACAGTTTTTTCAATAACTTCTTCTATTCACAGGCAAAGAATCAGATTTTCTCTTTTTGCATAGTGAGGGAAAAATAACTCTGGAAAAATTATTTTCCTACCAGGGAGACATTAATAATTTTCAACCTAATGCTGTAACCCTTGTGTGCCTATTAGTACCAAAAGCAGTTGAGGATAGAAGTGCTTGAGATTAAATGGCACCTTAGTAATTGTGGCCAGTTCCAAAGACAAATGAAAAATGTCCCAGAGGCCATCTTGTGTCATTACCTGCTTTATCCCTAACTATACATATGAACCAGAATAGACAGACCCAACTTCTGGATCACTTGGAATTCACTTGACAAAAGCACTTGGCTTTGAAATGATGAAATTTATATTACCTTATTGTTGACTCTTCAGCAGGGATGGAGTAATAAGGAGTACAAAACATTAGTCAGTGGGAGTTGCAATTCTAAAAAGTAACTAGAAAAATCAAATAGAGAAGGTACCATTCAATAATAAATGAGGTTAAGTGAGGTTTAAAGCTGGACACATATCTGAAGGAAGATTAATAAAGTCATAGGGAACAACTTGTGCAAAGTTTCTTAGGCGGGAGCATGCTGAGAGTTGGGTAAAAATTTGGTAGGATCAATGGTTTGTATATCACAGTGGGGTTCAAGGAATTGTTAGAGTTGGCCTATGGTAAATGTAAATGGGAAATAATAGAGGTGGGATTGGAAATTAGTGGGTATGAAATTGAGATTATAGAAGGGTAATTACAAGATATACTGAATGACTATGGGAGTGAACATCTAAAATGATTAAAGATTACTGAAAAACTATTGGGCAATCAGGCAATTAATAAACCAGCATATTGGAAATATTATCTTTGTGGATGTAAAATTATCAAGAATTATGGCAGAAACATGGTATAGTTACAGTAATCAGCAGCCAAAACCTTCAAGGAATGAAGTGGAATGATCTGGTAAACCAGAGATGACTAAGAAAGAAGGGCTGAAAGTGGCAAAACCTGACTGATGTTAAGTAGTAATGATAAACAATGATAACTAAAACCTCTTTTCAAGGCCCACTGGCATGAGAATTGTGAGAGAAAACAGCACCCATTTAAGTGAAAGCAGCATCCAGAGTGGAGGACCAGAAAAGCAAGCAGATAAATGCAATACGTCATACAAGAGATTGAGAATGTAGGTGATTCTGCTTATTAATGTCCTAAGATCCAGAAGTACAGTGATAAAGAAAGTGCAGGGATGAAAATTAAGATCAAAAGGGGGTTTCACAAAGCAGTAGGGGAATACAATTACAAATTTAAACAATCTCATAACTAAAAGAACAGTCCCTAAATTGAAAAATATTCATTCAAACTCTTCAAATCCTTGGAACTCACAAAGTCCTGGATTTGTTACTAAACTTTGTGAAATAACATAATCCACTAGAATGTGAGCTCAGAAGACAATTATAGAATATCACTTGGTGCATAATGAGGAGTCAATAAATATGTGTTAAATTGAAATGAATTTTGAATAAAAAATTCTGTGGATGTTCCTGGTTCTCAATGTCTGTGTCAGAGATTGCTAGATGTCCACTAAAATCCTTACCCTCTTCAGCAGGAACTGAGTTACTTTGGTTCATGGTCTCCCAAGCAGAGCTCCTGGGTGTAGCAAAAAAAGAAAAAAAGATACAACTCTGGTAGGCAATTTATGAGACTTCTTTCTATATACCTATTTGATGAGCTTCAAACTCAACAGTTTTCAATTTTGATGGTCAATTTGAATTCATATCCCTAATTGAAAAAAAAAACATCAAACACTCTTGCTAATGGATTTGTAGCAGTCTCCATTTAAGCTATCTGGAACCAGGTACATGCACAGAGAATTTCTTACTGAAAATATCCGATCCCTCTTTGCTACTAAGTGAATTTCAGTGACTAAGTTCTTATTGAGTGGTTGTAGGCAGAAAAGATATGTGTAAGTTCCAAGCTGAAATATAAAATATTGAATATGTACTTCTACAAGTTTATTTCTTCTACTTGCTACCTGAAACCAGACTGGTGGTGTCACAACTGTGGATAACAGAACTCTTTGAAAAGACATATGGATAACATGATGTTAAATTAAATTATGATTTGTTCTGGGATAGAAACCATAATTTAGCATTTCTAACAAGCTCCCTGGAGATGCCAATGATACTAGCACATTGATCACATGAAGAATAAGAAATAATTGTGGAGGATGAAGAAACAGATAGAAATGAAGCTGAATCCATGAAAGAAGAAGGGAAGATGCAGTACCCTTTCAATCTGGATCAGTAAATGAGTCTGGCACACCAATAAGAATAAAGTTCCTATATGCTAAACAACTCTTTCATTTGGTCTTTCTTTTACAGACACCTAATATTACTCCAAGTAAAAGCATAACAACAACAACAACAAAAAAAAAAAACCATGATACCACTCTCCTCTTTTTGTAAATATATTATTTTTCTGGGAGAGTATTTGGATTTCCATTATTTTACAACACATACAAAGATGAAATTGCTTCCTGATTATTTTGTGTATTTTCCAATTAATGTTAGTTTGTATTGATGTAATAATGTACATCACTGGAATATGAATCAAATCAAAGTAGATATATAAGCAGTAAAGATCAGACATTGCCTCTTCTACCATAAAGGATCTATAGATTAGGGTCTGACCTTCAGATTTGCAGGACACATTAGAATCCATTAATGACTAGAAATGGACTCATTGCATGGCCTAGCAAATTTTTCCCAAATGTAAAAGGACCTGGAACATAAACCAGAGAACGAATTTAATAATTGTTTGGGAAAACGCAATTAGAGAACAGGCCTAAATGTGTACAATATTATTATCTATCGCTTTATAACAAATTGCCAAAAATTCAGCATCTTGAAATGTTTCTCATATTATCTCACAGTTTCTGTGGATCAAGAGTGCAGTCACAACTAAACTCTGTGAAACACTGGATGCTTCTGTGGTGTGTCACAAGGCTGCAATCAATGTGTCAGCCAGAGCTATGTTCACATCTTCTCTCAAACTCATGTGGTTGCTGGCAGAATTCAGTTCATTGAAAGTTGTTGGACTGATGGGCTCAGTTCTTGCTGGGTGTTGGCTAGAGCCTGCCCTCACTTCCTTGCTATGTGGGCATCTCTAAGACTGGCAGCTTGCTTCTTCAAAAGCCATTAAGAAAAAGAGTCTGAGAGCAAGACAGAAATTGCAATCCTATGCACATAGCTATAGAAGTGACAATCCTTACATTTTCCATATTCTATTGGTTAGTAGGAAAAGATATATCCCACCCATACTCAATGGAAGGAGATGCCACAGGTGTGAATACCAGGAGCAAGAATAATTTTGTGAATTTAGAGTCTCTTTAGGCTCACCCTACTCATTAGTCAGTATATGAATTTCTACCCAAAAACAGTCCTCATAAAACGTGAATTATCATGGGAGGTATTTTTTTCCTGAGGAAAGAATCATTAAAAAACAGTCTCACAACATTTCAGTGATTATTTGGATTTAGATAAACATAATTAACTGGGTATAGTGTCTATCCACTCCCAGACTGTAACTCTAAGTTTTAAGTCATGTGGTTAATTTCCATTTTTCTATGTACATGCACAGTTTATTTAGGAAAACGGTTTTTCTACTACACTTACTTTTGTTTTCTAAAGGCTGAAACAATGTTCTTAATTTAAATATTAACTAGAATGATTTTAAATAAAAAAATATCTCAAGAATTCCCATTTTAATGGGGAAGATATGAAATATAATGTTACTAATATATGTGTAAACATAAAATGTGTTATAAATGCCTTGTAATTATAACACTTATATAAATGAAAAGCTAAACATAAATTTTCAAATATAACTGCAACAGCATCATTAAAATTTAAATTAGTATGTAATTTAATGTGACAATTTGTTTATATTATAGTAAATTTGACACATGAATAGTATACAGAGTTGTAGTAAAAGTAATTTTGAGTTTGGCACATCAATGTTATTATCAATTTTCTCTATTGAAACTATTACAAAACCATTCTTGTGTGCCTCCCAATCATTTGACATCCACTTGATACAAATGCTTTCTTCATTTACCAAATTCATATCTGCATACTTCTCATATTGCTAACACAGTGTAGCAGTGGTTGGCTTCACCATAGTAGCAATCATTCTCTAGCAATGAAATTATGTGGCCATATCTGGATGTTAGTTGGTCATAAGAAGACCCTGTAATGGCTTCAAAGTTTTATTTAATCATGAATTCCAAAAATACAGATTGGATTATTCTTGTAAACTAATCTGTTCATCTGGGCAAGATTAAGTTATGAGTAGGGCGTTAACTGCCACATCAGTGAGACGTTGAGCCCCACCCCTCGGTGGGCATGGTCTCAAGTATAAAAGGCTAGACAAGAGGCAGCAGAGAAAGCAGATTGAGAAAAGCAGATTGAGTGAAGCAGAGATTTGGAGAAGGAGATTTGAGAAGCAGTTCTGATGTTGGAGTGAGCCGTTCGCCCAATAGTCTACAGCTGGCCTTGTGGAGAGACGCAAAGCATAGAAAGCCTCATGGTCTACAGCTGAACTCGTGAAGGAAACAGAAGCTAAGCCTGGAGAGAAATGCAGCCCCGGGAACAGAGGAACCCGGAAGCCTGAACCCTGGAGGCGTCAGCAGCCATCTTGCTCCAACACGTGGACTTTGGTATGGGAAGAAATTTATGCTTTGTGGCCTGGTAACTGTAAGCTTCTACCCCAAATAAATACCCTTTATAAAGACTGACCAATCTTTGGTATATTTCAAAAGGCACACCTGTGGCTGACCAAAACAGACCCATTGTGGAGAGCTGCTCTTATCTAAGGCATCCAGCCTAACTGGCGCCACCTTTATGCTAACCCCGCTGAGTTTCTATTCTTACCTGGTTTCTATTTCCCCATTTAGTGCTCTTGTCTTCCCTTATATCAGGTGACTCTATGCTTGTGGTTATTGCCACGGGGGCCCTCCACATTCCTACCTTGGTTTCTTAGCAACCCTGTGATGCAAGTGCTCTACCTCCCCTTGAAGCATACTTAAACTCCTTTGTTCACTTGAATAAATGAGACTTGATCAGACTCCTGTCTTGTTTCCATTCCTTGTGTCTCTTGTCTCTTTTCATTCTCACTCCCTCCCTAGGTCATTGTTCATTGACCCGTGGGCCGGGTCAAGTGGTGCCCAAACAGGGACCTAAGTACGAGGGATACAGTGAAGAACACCGAACAAGTGCCGGCAAACAGAAACTGAATTGGAGACGAAAACAGTGAGGGAGCCTGCCTCATGACTGTGTCTCGGAAAGAGATCGGCGATTATGGCACAAGAAATTAGTCAACATGAGACATTTGTTGAGGGTCTCAGAGAAGCATTAAAGGCACGAGGCATAAAGGTTAAGATAAAAGATCTTTTTAAATTCTTTGATTTTTTAAAAAATGATTTGTCCTTGGTTCCCACAGAAAGGAACTATTGATGAAAAGAGGTGGGCAAGAGTAGGAGATGCATTGAGGGATTTCTATGAAACCTTTGGTCCCAAAAAATTCCCATCACTGCCTTCTCCTATTGGATTCTTATTAATGAAATTCTGAGTGTCTGGCATTAGGACAAGGTTATTGCTGCAGTACTAAAAAAGGGCGAGGCACTCTTGCAGCAATCACAGGAATGCCTAAATGGTGGTAAGGGAACAAAGGATAGGTCTCCGCCTCCTAAGGCAGGCACCATTTCCCAATGTGCAGCAGAGGAAGATTTGATATCCTTAGACAGTGATGAGGAAGCTAAAGCCATGACAAAGTGTAAGCCCTCAGATACAAACAGTTCTAATGAAAGCCCAAAATCTGATCCCCTTTTAACCACATCTAAAGTCAAGAAACCGGTTAAACCAGATATTCCGGACTCACAGACATAAAAAACTAAAAATCCTTTTTAATTAACCAAGAGGCCAATGCATAATCAACAAAATAATAACTCAGACTCAGAGGAAGACCCCGATGAAGTAGATTGGGACGAGTTAGAAAGGGAGGCAGCTGGATATCACAATCCTGATTGGCCACCATTAAACTGGCTGCCTCCCTACCCCTCTCCTCCCACAGCTCCACCACTGGCATTGCCCATAATAGACCCAAAAAGGGAATTGATAGAAAAAATAGAAAAGTTAAAAGAACAAATTCAACTAGAAGAACAGCATCAAGAACTTCTTTCTCATTTAGAAAGACGAAAAACCGGTAGATCTAAAAATAAAGTCCTTGAGTTACAAGAAAGACCAGTACATGGAACTGCATTAAAAAATGCTACAGTTCCCTGTAATATGCCTGAGATAGAGGAGCAAGAGGCTTTTCCAGTAACAGAATCAACAGATAATCAAGGACAGATATGGAGACACCACAAGGGATTTGACTTTAAAATAATTAAAGAAATTAAAACAGCGGCTGCCCAGTATGGTGCTACCGCCCCCTATACTTTAGCCATTGTAGAATCAGTTGCAGAAAATTGGCTAACACCAATAGATTGGCAGACTATGGTGAGAGCCACCCTATTGGGTGGAGATTACCTATTATGGAAATCAGAATATGTTGAAATTTGTAAGGACATTGCCCAACGCAATGCACAAGCAGGCAATGGTTGTATTTTAGATATGTTAATTGGGGAAGGAAATTATGCTACCAGCGATGCACAAATGCAATAGGATGCTGGCCTGTTTGCTCAAATTCAATCCGCAGGCACCAGAGCCTGGCATAAACTTCCTACAAAAGGAGATCTCACCAACATTAAACAGGGGCCGGATGAGCCTTTTGCCAATTTCGTTCATCAGCTAATCACTGTGTCAGGCAGAATATTTGGGAATGTTGAGGCTGGAACTGAGTTTGTAAAACAATTAGCCTATGAAAACGCCAATGCCGCCTGCCAGGCTGCTATAAGACCTTATAGAAAGAAAACGGATCTGTCCAGATATATTAGGTTGTGTGCAGATATAGGGATGGCCTATCAACAAGGGCTCACCATGGCTGCTGCCCTACAAGGCTACACTGTAAAATAATATCTAGCACAACAGAATAAAGGAAAATGTTTTTCTTGTGGAGAGATGGGTCACTTTGCCAAAGACTGTAAAGGCTCCAAAGGAGCAGGGGCTAAGAACATAACGCCAAAATTATGCCCAAGATGCCATAGAGAAAAACACTGGGCCAATGAGTGTAAATCTAAAACTGACACCCAGGGCAATTCTTTACCCTCCCTTCAGGGAAATGGGATGTGGGGCCAGCCCCAGGCCCCCAAACCCAGGCAAGCTTATGGGGCAGTCAGCTTCGTCCCAGCCAACAACAATCCATTTCAACCCTCAGTAGAGCCACCCCAGGAAGCGCAGGATTGGACCTCTGTGCCACCACCCACACAGTATTAACTCCTCAAATGGGGGTACAAACCTTAGCTACCCATATTTTTGGTCCCCTCCCTAAAGACACATTTGGCCTGATAGTTGGGCGAAGTAGCTCTACTGTTGGGGGTCTTCAGGTCTACCCCGGAGTGGTTGACAACGATTATACTGGAGAGATAAAAATTATGGCCTCAGCCCCTAGGGAAATAACCACCATTCAATCTGGACAAAGAGTGGCACAATTACTGTCACTTCCCTTGCTAAAAACTGAAAATCGGTACAATGGGCCTCACGAGGCACTGGTGGCTTTGGGTCATCTGATGCGTATTGGGCCCATGTCATCACTCTCCACAAACCCATGATGCCCTTATGGCTAGATGGAAAAGAATTTTCCAGCCTTGTAGATATGGGTGCTGATGTTACAATATTAAAAGAGGAAGACTGGCCAACTCACTGGCCCCTTTCACCATCATTGACTAATCTCAAGGGAATAGGCCAGAGCCAAAACCCAGAAAGAAGTTCAAAAAGATTAACTTGGAAAGACAGTGAAAATAATCAAGACTCAGTGTGACCTTTTGTAATACAAGGGCTCCCGGTTAACCTCTGGGGGAGAGATATTCTTACTCAAATGGGGC
>PVKH010007504.1:0-20168 GCA_004027955.1 Chaetophractus vellerosus | reverse complement strand
CTTTCTTCTGTGTCTACTTGTCTACCTCCCGCACCCCGCCGGGTTGTGGGGACCTGCCAAGTCAGCTCACCATGCAGCGACCTTGCCTGCTCGCGGGCGCGGCCTTGCCTACTTGCGGGCGCGGCCTTGCCTACTCGCAGGCGGCTTTGCCCTGCCATGGCGGCTTGCCTTCTCAAGGTGGTCTGCCTGCTCAAGGAGGCCCTGGGAACCGAACCCGGGACCTCCCACGTGGTAAACCGGTGCTCTACCAATTGAGCTACTGCCGGCCCCAGTTAACAGTTGTTGAGACAGAATGGTGAGTGGTGAGTTACGGATGTTTATTGTCCTATTCATTCTATTTTTCTGTATGGTAGAAAATATTCCTAATAAAAAGTTGGGGAAATGCTAACAAATAATATGTGGAGAAAGAATTTCAAAGCAATGTTCCACAAGTCCTTCCCTCTATGTTTAAGTTGTTATCGCAACATCATAGGCTTTGAAGTAAGGACTCCTCAGTATTGTCACTGTGTTGTGCCACAATAAAACAGAATCACCACCAAAAGCACAGGTAACTTCTCTCTTTAAAAGGAAGGGGATCATGTTTAACTGTTCAGAAACCACCTCTAGTCCCTTGGAAAAGGATGGGTTTGCAACTAATACCAAAAAACTCTAGTATATTACTGTCTTGAGAGAGTGGAATAGGAAAAGAAATTAAAATAGCCAAAACTGGAGTTGTGCTCTCCACGCTGTCATCATAACTAGCTACAACAATGGTCACATAAAAAAGAGCAAGAAGAGACACGTGCAATGAAGTGGGGGGAGGATGCAGGTGGGAGGCAGCACCAGCAGTAATTCTGTAGGCAAAATAAGTGGTCAAGTTGATTTGCTATGAACCCATCAAAACCTCCCTGTAAATCTACTTTTACCTCCCCATAGCTTCCTGGAATCAATCTTTCCTATTCTCTGGCAATAGGCAAGAGATATTTTGAACCTTATTTTACCAACCGCAATTGCTATAAACTTAGTCCTCAAGATATATAATAGTTGGTAAAGATGATCAGTTATAATAAGGATTGCCTTCTCATATCTTAAAATTTACTGAGAGCATGGCATCCTGGAATTCAAAGACCTGATACTGCCCAAGAGCTTCATCAAAGACCAAAGAGAATTGTGACAAGATGAGACCAGGGAGATGAGAAGAAATTGTTAGTCAGCAAGTACATTGCCCATCTTAAACTGCTCCTGTGAGGAAATTCCACCTCAGGGCCCTGAGGCCACTCAACCCTACCTCAGTCTAACCATCAACAAGAGGTGCGCCATTTAACATGTCACCTTGACTGACACTACAAATCTCATTTTTTTCACAGATACTTTAATACGTGAAATGGAAGGACTACAAGCAGCTCTTGAAAAAAAAATTCGGGTAGCCAAAGGCCTTGTGGTAAAAATGGTCACATCTGCAACCCAAGTCTCTTCTTACTCAATCATTTGCTTCCTCAACTTTGCTTCCTTGACTAAAAGTAATAGACTCATGACTTGGGACATTGGAGAGTGATGTACAATTGAAGGGAGTCCTGTATGAGTGGAAATCTTGATGAAAACCTGTTTAGAATGCCCTCTGTGCTAACACCAAAGCTCAGACAAACAAGCTCCATTGTGAGGCAAAGACACATTTGAGATGAGTAGTAGAGTCTCAGCTCCTTGTTTCTCCATCACTCAAACCCAGAAATAAGCCACAGAGGTTACCAGTGTCTCTCCTTTCCGTAAAGAAAATTAAACCAGATGATGATGATGATGATGACGAAGATGATGACAATGGCAGCTAATGCATATGCAATCCTTACTAAGTGCAGGCACTATTCTAAGTTTTATATATTAACTCATTTAATCTTCATAACAACCGTATAAGTAGGTACTGATAGTACCTTCCATCTTATAGGTATACAAAGGAATTAAATCATCTCATGCAAGCCATTGAGGAGAGTCCAATGGAGACTGATGAAGTTCTAATCATGTACTGAAGTCCCTCATTCCTGAAAATTAGTGAAGAGCAGGAACTGTATTGAATGAGACGGTAGGTAACTCATAAGGAGAACGGCATCAGGAAATATTTGTCCCAGACATTTCATAATTCAGGGGTGAGGGGAGAAACAAACACTGCACTGTAAGCTCCTTGAGGGAAGGGACTGGTCTTACTCGTCTTTGAACTCCTGGGGCTTAGCACAGTGCCTGGTATTGTAGTAGGCACTCTGTGAATGAATGAGTGAATGAATGAATGAGCAAACAAATGGACGAATGAATTAACTGTAATGCTAAGCCAGTGCCTGATCACTTCTTTCCAAAGTTCCTTCCTAATTTCATTCTCTCTTCCTTCTTCCTTATGAGGGAAAGAACTGTGGAAATATTGCAGAAATAAGTGGATCAGGAAGGTATCAGAGACTTTGCTCCTTCTTAATTTGGTACAAAAGGAAGATGTCAGAGTAAAACAATCTGAGTGATCTGGGTTTTGGTGTTCTCCGGCTTACAACCTGTAGGACCTTAGGCCATTCTCACCTATTAAATGGAGACACAAATAACTGCCCCACTACAAGATTGGTAAAAGGCTCACAAGCTAACGTGGGTGGGCATATTTTACAAACTAAAACCATGAAAAAAATATTGTTTGGTTTTTTTTAAAGATTTCCCCATTACCTAGCATTGGACCTGGCACACAGTAGATGCTCAATGAATATTTGTTAAATAATGGAAATCAGAACAAAAGAGCCACGGAAGCACGTCTCTGATCCTCTAAATCCCAATTCATGAGACTTCCTCTAACAGGTTCAAAATTTTCAGGGCAAACCTCAGTAGAAGGAATGAAAGCAAACTCAGGTAAAGATGTCGTTTATTTCTTTAGCTTAGAATTGGAAAAGTTACATTCAACTCCACTTCACATTAAATAATGTTGTCAGCCTTATGGGGAAATAAGACCAACAAGAGGAAGGAGACTCAAGGTAGCAGGCTTGAAAACTAAGCCAATGGCACCCAGCTCTTGTGCTGTTCTCCCTGTCTCCCCACCCCCCAATACTCTGGCTTACAAACCAAAAAATGGCAGCATCACTGCTGTCATCCTGCTCCTCTGAAATAGGAACCTGGATCAGCTCTGACTGACCGAAGCTCAGCCTAGATAAGTCCAGAGCAATGTCGATAGGCAGTGGGAAGGAATTTGAGGAAGTGACAAGAAATGCCATATCATCCACCATAAAGAAAATTTTCCCACAGAGTGGCCTGGGAGGTGGCCACCCAGGGACGGGTGCTCGGGAAAGTTCAGATAAACAGAGAAGCACCAGAATAGAGAGCCAGCCACAAACAATTCATGTCCTTGCCACATCCTTCAGAGACTACTAGGAAGACTGGAGAACACTCCCTTTCAGCGACCCACCCTCATGCCAGTGACAGGAGCTGGGCTGTGAGTCCTGTGCCCTCCTGCGGCAAAATGCCCGGATGCCCGAGGCAGCAGGCTTACCTCTCTGCTCATTTCTAACAGATCAACCAGAGAATCACCAATAATCCTAAGGATGTGGGTTTTTTTTAATTGGATACAAAGATTCTAGGTTACAGTCTTTCTGTTTCAGGGAAAAAGTGCATGTCATGTCAGAAATAAACTCTTCCTAATTTCATTCACCAATTAATGGACGTCATAATAATGTGCAATGGCATCTGTCATTGCAAAGATTTCCACAGTACTTCACAAAAGTTTCACAGAAAAGTGGAGGCCATCAAGCAGCTATTCTCCAAAGAAAGTCACAAGTAAAGAAATGGGGTTTAGCAAAATGAGATTGGGGAGAAAGGAACCCTTCTATTTTGTTCTTGTTTTTATTCTTTTGACAGCAAGAAATTCCCTATTGATTATATATTGCATGGCTTTCTTTAATTATTTCAAAATTTTCATTCAAAGGACCTGTTCTCAGAAAATGTATCCAAAAGTAAACTGAGATATCTTCGAAAGAAAATATATGCTTTGAGAAATAGAGTAAAAGCTCAAACATTTGTAGAAAAAAAATTCTGTATTATTAAACAGAACTGATGACTAGTGAAAATGGCAGGTTGGACCCCATCTCAGCTTGTATACCTCCTGGATAGATTCCATAGCATGCCAGTGTTCTAAATCTCTCTGCAAGAAACTCTGGCTTAGATTCTGCTATCTCAAATTGTTCTACAACTTCTATCTAGAAGGAAATTTGAGTCTTTAATATCCAAGAGGGTTTCGTAAGGGCCACTGTTGTTAGCAGACCACATTTTCATCCGGGGAAGCCAGGGAAATATTTCAATACAGTCTGAGAGTACATTTTTGCCAAGAACTCTTTGAGAACATACCAAATAGGAAATGATTACAATCACATTTACTTGCCCTCACAATATTAGCATTAAATTATTAGTTGTATTAGTGGCTTACATTTACATTAAACTTGCAAATTATATAGACCCTTATTTTCATTCTACAAGCATCTCAATTTTTTTTTCTCTGCATGCATATCTAATCATTTGCTTACCTCTTATCACTCCGGGAACCTACAGTTCTTAATTCCACGGATTTCCACAGGGCAAGAATCTAGGCCACCGTTTATGCACAGAAATCAATTCAGCCATCACTACACTATGCATCAAAACAACATTTTAAGAGCAAAAGTTGAAGCCAGTGGCATTGAACCAAAGCACTTCTCCTTGAAAAAAAAAAATGCAGGGGATTTTTAGGAGCAAATGGGGCAGGCTGTCTAGGCTTTATGCCCCACCAAGAAATTGGAAATATTAAATTTAATAATGATTAAAATCTGGACTCTGGACCTAAAGACTGTGGCCAAAAAAAAAGTACTGATTGCAACATTTCCCAGCCCACTTCTGGAATACCCCATATAAATATTCTCCAGGTCTCTTTCTTTGCCCCTAGTGAGACCACACTACCAACGACATTTTTATGTTTTCAATTAGAAACTGAAGGAGCATTTTGGCAGCATGAGTCTATTGAATTTTTTACAAGATCTTCATCTCTGAAACGTAATATTATATTAACACGATAGTTTCAAAAGAAATCATATTACTAAATAACATAATTCATAGAAACACGACTGGCTTCTTCTGCTATTGGAGTCAATCAACTGACTACACCATTCACAAATTACAACAATCTATGCAAATGCACATTAAAGCCATAAAAAAGTTTTTCCCCCATATCATTTTCCCACAGCCCAAATAAAGGTAATTTAAGAAAATCTGGCAAAGGGTATGTGTCTATTGCCATTTCCCACAGTGAATAGGGTATTTTCCTCTGGGAATAAAACATTTTCTTTAAACTACTGTTTATAACCCTTATCAGCTCAACAGCAATAGAGCCATCAAGTCCAATCTCTTGTGGAAAAAAGTCAAGGTCAACAAGTACTTGCATTTTTGTTTATCTTTAGCTGCAATTGCTACTGACATTCAATTGGGTAATAAACATGAGGTCTGTCAAATGTTCCCAACAAACAGGTGATCCAAAAGCTATCTCAGAACAAGGCCATTGCCAGGTAATCAAACAATCCTGTTATAACAATTATGATTTAAGTACATTATTTATAGGTGCAAACATCAGTCAATTCTGAACAAATATTGCTGTTTGATTCCCACCCTTCGGGTAATAAGAGTGAAGAGTACAGGAGGGCCTCTGCTAGATTTTCTCACCAGCAATATGTGTACCATGATGAGCAGAGTGCCATCCAAAGAAAAGGATTTCTCCTCTTATCTTTCTATTTAAAGGCAATTTTGTGTAGCTCAGTGTAGCCATGTCCTTTACTATACCAGCCAGGTTCCTGAGCCCAGATGCCTCTCCTGCCTGAAAACCAATTCTACGGTTATGTGTGTGTGTCTATATGGAATTGTTGCATTATTCCTTTAAGCCAGCATGGTTTCTAGATTAGGAGACACTTCATTTTAACTTGAAAAAGTCCTAGAATTCGTTCAGCATGTTTAATTCTAAAGAAACAGATAGATATTTGAAATAAAGACCACGTACTTCTTTCCAATCCATCACGAAACTCACTGATACCAACAGGAGTGATGCATTCAGATCCAGCAGTACCTGGCTCCATGCCATATTCCACTTACAGATTAGAAACAGAATCTATTCCAGCTGCAAAGTAAGACATGTTAAACCTACTGCCTCCATTTGAAATGGGAAAAACAAACCTAAGGACTCTGACTAGGTTCTAAGACCCTATGCCTTGGATCCACGTAGTGCAAACCTATTGCCTCTGCTTCGATTATGAAAAATGAGCACCAAAAATATTCTTGGACCCTAAAAGTAATGCTTCCACTTCTTGCTCTGTAGCTTTTATTAACCTTCCATCATTTACTGGAGCAATTAATGTTTTCCAAAACTGACTCCTTTTCTATCAAGAGTATCAGATTATCTACAAAGTAAAGGACAAGTCTCCTAAAAATACACAAACTCACATTCTGGGAGAAAAAGTAAAAATGAAAAACAAGCAAATAATTATATACACAGAAATCGAAGTACACTATTTGCAAAGACAACTTTCAATGTAGACATATTAAGTGCCAGGTAATAGCGTTGGAGTCAATCACATACTGTCTCAGTAAAAATAACTTGTGTATTCTTTAACATTTTGGCAAAAAGTGAATGTAAACAGAGTTGCATCAGAAGGCACAAGGGTATACTATTTCCAGTCCTGGATTCGATTGAGGCTTGGGCAGGTAATTTGTAGATTCTACATAAAAAGGAGAATTAGCAGCCTAGGAAGTGGGAAAGGCTGAAGCACACCAGGAGACAATCCTCTGGGAGCCCATAAACATGAAGGCCCGTGAAGCAAAACACCCACTCTGCAAATCCTCAGGAAATGCTCATCAATCAGTTGTCAAGCAAAGGGGGAAGTCACCTCATTTTCAGAGCAGTAAACTGAAGAAATGAGTCACCAAATTCCCATGATAGCTTGGCTAGCCTCTTCCTTTCCACCCAAGCCCTGGTCCCCACGGAGCCAGAGCCTTCTCAGAGGGAAAGCAGTGTGGCAGAGAGAGAGAGAGAGAGAGAGAGAGAGAGAGAGAATGGTGACCGGATTTCTGTGAGCCATCCTCAGGAAGGGGTGGGAAAAGTGTTACTTCCGCCAAGCAAGGGTGTGGGGAAAAAGTTGCCGTCAGCAAGGACCAGCTGGATTTTTCCACATCTAGAGAGGTGAGGCTACATTTAAGAAGAAGCAATGAGCATGCTGGCTGGGACCATAGATCCTGGAATCCTGGAGTGGCCCCAGACCCTTCCGCATCCACACTGCCCCTCACACGAATTTGACCTCACAGTCTGGTCAAGGCTTTCTCCTCAAAAGCTCTTCTCTCGGCCCCTTCCCTCTGCCTTCGCTCAGATCTGTAATATTTCTGAATAAGTGTAATGCTGTCTGCACTGATTTCCCCTTCACTCAGACCTTACCGTACCCCAACTCTATTCTAAATTCTTCGATGACTCTCCACTGCTTCCAAACAAAATGCAAATTTAAGACAACTTACATGATCCTCCAAGGTCTGGTCCTCTGAGCCTCCCCGCAGCCTCCTCCTTTCCCTCACACTGTTCTCTGCTCACTCTGAGGCACACACGAAGCCTTCAAAGTGTCCCAGTTTCTCCCTCCTTCATACCTTTACACGAGTGAATTTCTTTGCCTCATGTGCCCTTCTTCTTTGCCCTTCGTCATCAACACTGGTCATAAGTTTCCATCACAGACTCACCCCCAACCCTCTTGGGGAAGCTGGGGAGGAGATGGGGAAGAGAAATGGATTTCTCCAGGGCTCACTGGGGCTGATGCAGTAACAGTTGCCTGGGGGTGTCTGTTGAGGACTCGCATCCAGGTCCCCTTCGGGCTCGATGATAAAGGGTGCTGTGACTGACACGGGATGCCTGCCACGGAAAGGACTTAGGCCAGGCACTGGCTGCACGTTCGCCAGCTTATTAGGTGCTAGTCCTCTACTTCCAAACTACACTGAACCTATTCAATCACAGGACTTAACCTACAGATGTCAGCCCCTCACTGGACTATCAGTTTCTTAACAGAAGGAACCCCACTTCGACTCTTGCACAGGGCCTGGTACAGAGTGGACATTCAATTAATACTCATTAACTTAATGAATGGAGCTCTTTCTGTTTCCACCCATGCTACCTGTGAGAGTACTACCACTCTATAAGCTTAAAATCCACACTATGATGCAATAGCTTTTATTTGTGCTGAATTTATTCCTTTTACTAAGGGGAAATTTGTGGTACTGGGATGTGGTAAACCAAATATTCTCAACATCCAGCCCCCTCCAATTTTATAAGTTGACACTATATTCTCTTATAAGTTCCATTTTTAAAGAGTGTGGCACCTAACTCTTCCCAGTCTGCCACTCTAGCTCCGTCCCTCCGTGTCTCCATTTTAAGCACTGCTTCTCTGATTCTCTCTGGCCCTTTTAACCCTATTGCAGGGGACAATAACCAAACCCATGAGTGCATTCTCACACCCATTCCTTGGCTCAGGTGGAGGCAGAAAAGACTGGATAATGGAGCTGACCTGCCATAGTCAGAAGAAGGGGGTGTAAAAGTGGAAGAAGATCTCATGGCATCATGAAATAATCAACAGCTTGGGTCATATTAAAACAGACTTTAATCTGTTTCAACCATGAAAATCCATGCTAGCTTATACACTGAGGTGTTAACAAAGTAAGAATGGCCTGAATATGAGTCCCGGCATTTACTCAAATCCACCAATCAAATATTTATCAGGCACTTATTATATTTGCAGCTTTGTGCTAGGAGTAAGAGGAGTTCTGCAGGTGTTGTTGAGGAAGGGTTCCCTGCATGAGGACATGTGGGAGAATTTCTCTCAGGTCTTGACCCTGGTCAAAGGGATTCTTCTGAGCACTTTCCATGGACACTGTAAATCTTGTCACTACTTATATTTCACTCTTCACATTGGCCACTAAGAAGCTCAGAGCCAAATTAGCTGCCTACTTCTAGCAATTGTACATGATTTTATAATTCATATTGTTCTGTAGTACCCTTATGGCTGGCTTCTTATTTATTTTCCTTTTATTCTGATTTCTTCATCTACCTTTTTTATACTGAAGTTTATTATAAACTTTTGCTTATTTCCTCAAATCTTTTCTTCCAATGGAGGAGAAATATAAATGCATCTTAAAACTAAGATATATACTTTTCTCCCAAGGTGTCAAAGTATAAAATGGTGTCAAGGTGCTACCTGTCCTGGCTCTCATAGATGCATTTTAATAAGGGCACTCAAGAAAAGACTCAAACCCAAACAAGGGACATTGTTAAGGGGACAATATTGATCAAATGCTAACAATCTAGCAAGAAATCTACTGGGAAACTCAATATCTTCTGCATTTACTTTTCAATTCCCCCTTTCTTGAAAATATATGATTGTGAAGAAAATTTAAGATTTGCTAGGCCATGTTCTCTTTCTCTACTGATATGGAAATAGGTAAAAGGAAGTTCTACTTCCTTCATTCATTGTTAGTAAATGAGATGAGCTATGTGTAGGAGGGAAGTCTTATGGGACGATATGGGTAAATGGGGGAAAGCCAAAACTAATTGTACTAATCAAACAGAATGCTTTTAGGTTAAGTAATTATGGAAAATTATCTGCACGGCTGAACTAATCCACAAAGTCGGACACTTGTGCAAAGCCCAACTTACCAACTACACTTTTGGGTCCAATCAATACAGGAGGTAGACAATGCCTACCTCTCCTTAAGAATTAGGTTTGGCATAAATTTACTGTTTGGGTTAGTTTTTGCTAGGCCAACAGCCAAAACCTCTACTAATTAGTGCTAGCATCCATTGGTGAGCGGCATAAATTCAGAGGCCGAGCTAAATTTCACATCCCAGGGGAAGCCCTGATGAAATCACATCTGCTGGTGGGAAAGGCACAGACTTAAAATAACCTTCCAGGGTAACACAGTTACTGCAGGGTCCTGTCTCAGAATTTCTCTTGAACCCCGAGATCCCTTGAAAGATCCTAAAATGCTGCTGCCAGTCCCCACCCATTCAGGGGCAGAGGTTGGTACCCAAGGGTAGAACAACCCAGATGACATGATTTAAGGAACATTCCCAAACCCATCTACCACCACCTTCTGAAACAGCACCTTTGAGCCTTTCTCTGAGTGCCCTTTTAAAATGCATCTCTGGGACCCAAGACAGGTGACACACTGGATCTATTTATGCTGTGCCAGAATTGCCATGTGAGATTAGCTCTCTGGCACCCAGAAGAAATCAGTCTTCAGGGGAATGTAGTGCAACTGCAGTTTGAAAGGATGGGAGGGTTCATGGTCCTCTTTAATAAATACTTATCCATCACTGACTATGAGTCTGTAACTGTGCTGGATACAGGGGAGCCAACGACAAGGAAAACACAGCCCTTTCCCAGGCAGCCTCCTGGGGAGGCTGATCCATGCTTGGATAACTCATCTCAGTATAAGGTAAAGCTTCACACCAGATACTAGGAAAACTCAGAAAGGTCACTTCCTCCAACTTGGGGGCTTCAGGGAATACTTCCTGGAGATGTCACTTAAGTTTAGAAGTTCTTAACCTGGCCTCCTTGAACTCCCCAAAGGGGCCTGTGGTTAGAACGCAGGGGACCCATGAAATTTGAAGGGAAAAAAAATAGCGTTTTTAGTCTAACTGGAATTAGCATTTTATTCAAGTATGAGTGTAGGCGACTCACAGAACTACTAGCAGGACCTGTGACTTTGTCACCAGTGGAAACCATACTTACAGATCACAGTTGTTACAAGTATCTTAAAACATCATTTACATTCATCACTACTTCAAAAACATGGCAGACAATAGAATTACTCTAGACCTGGTTATTGAATGTGCTAACAACGAAGCACTTACATTACTATGTCAAAATGTGGTTTTCTTTTTAAATATTTTGATAATTGGATTTCAGTATAATTAATTTCCTTTGTAGTCCTATGTAGTTCATTTTACACATTAAGAAAAATATTACTCTGAGAAAGCTTCATCAGACAGCCAATACCCCACCCCCATAACCCCATACACACACAAAGAAAGAATCAAGGGCCCCTGAAGAGGACCCAAATGAGTCAGCCGGGTGACTATCGGTGGGGAAAGCAATGGCAAGACCGGGTTCAGGCAGCAGAGGCCATGGGTGGCCACACGGCTCTGCGGAGCACTGGGCGGAGGTCCCAAGAGTGGTCTTTGGATCATCGTTGGCCTCAGAGAGCGCCATAGAGGCTCAATCTCGACGGGCATCAGGGGACTAAGACAGAGGTGTCCCTTTGCTATTTCACTTTGTGTTTCAGTCAGCAGCCCTGACCACAGTGTTTGCCACATCTGGGTCTCTGGCAGGCTGTGGAATGAATCCACTCTCAGCTCCCTAAGACTATCCAGTACTTAGTGAAAATTTAGCTTTCATATGCTTGATGATCTTGGTGGCACACACAAACTTGCTGAGGGAAATACTATGACCGACTCATGTTTTTAGCCTCACACAGACACCTGACACGTAATAAGTACTTAATACATTTCTGATGATTTGACTAGAATCTATAAATTTACATTCCCGCCCTGAAACACCACTCATGATATTTTGGCTCATCTGCAGAAGAGATTACAATTCTAAACTCTTTCTATCTCCTTGGGCTATGCTAAATGGATGCTTCCCTAAAATTAACTTCCTCGCTTCTGCCTTGCCAAGAATGACACCATGTGAGGAATCCACCACCTGGGACAATGGATTCTCTCCTCATTTATTTTCTTGGGTAGAAGCTGAAACACACGTTTCAGCTGTGCCAGGCTGTGTGTGGTGACCCTGGAATGCCTGGAAGGCTGACCTGAAAAACAAGTTATTGCTTACAGTCTAAAACCCAATGTGTTAGATGCGAGAGAAGAGGGAAGGAGAGAGAGACTAGGAGAAAAGAAAAGCCTTACTTAGACATGGAATTAAATAATTAGGACAATAACTATTTTAATTATTAAATTAAATATGTTATTTAATTAAATTAATAAATTATTTAGTTATGTTTTAAGTAATTAAAAAAACTAGGACACAAGGTTTTTTAAGCTAAGCTCCCTATTTTTATCATTTACATCAAGCAGTAATATGTTCTTAATGTGAGTGTGGAATTTGTTCTTCTATGTGTCAGGTATATTTTGGAAAATGTGGCACAGTTTTGGAAAGAAAGAGCTGAACTTTGTGAACAATTAACTTCTGGGTCCACTACAAGAGACTATAAGGCTAATGCTCTTATAGCCAGAGGGACTTTCTCTAATTTACAGCAGATTGAGTAAACCTGAAAGGAAGGTACCTTTTTAAAAAGTTTTCATACCTTTTCACTGTAGAGCTGAAAGAAAAACTGACATAGCAGCATTATGCATATAATTCTTTACTACTCACTTGGTATTAAAATACCCCATGAGCCTTGAGAGATAAAAAAATAATAATTCTAGCAAAGTCAAAGATTTGGTATATAAATTTAGAAGTTCTACAAATCACACTGGAGTTGGTCTTTGTTCAAAAACAACATCGACAAAATTCCATTCCACCACTTGCAACAAAATCCCAGTATCTGCCCAGGTGACAATGCCAGGTGTCGGCAGCAAGGTCTAGGATACCACAGGCTGAGTCAGTGTAAAATGCAAACCAAAGGGAAAACAGCATTATGACTTTAAGGCCACACTAACAAGTTTCACACCTTCTAAGTTTCAAAAACTAGGTTATAAAATTTAATAAGAAATCCAGACCAAGAGTTCGCACGTAAATAAGAATGAGCAATCAAAGGAAATATAAGAAATGACACTGCTGACTAATGCTCTTTCTTTTCCAATTGAGGGTCAGACCTATTCAAACCCAATCACATGAGGATGGAATCAGTAAAGGTCAATCAAAGACAAGCTGCAATGCCAACTGTCCAGATGACCTTCAGAGCTTATGACAAATTGCTATCAGTCAATGTCAACTAATGACAGGAGCTCTTTGGCTAATCAATTGTTCTGAAAATGATCAAGAAAACTACTCACAGGACAGCTCATTTTCACATCAATGCCTGTGAAGTATGAAAAGCTCATTTTTTGAGGTTTTAATAAGCTCATAAGTAAAGCAGTTACTTGGTAACAGAGGTCACCTTACTGAAAAAGACAGAACCTTTGTCTGCCTTTTACATATTCTTTTATTACCATATTATAGTAAAAATATGCCATGGATATGCCAGAGGGCTACATAATAAAGTAGGTAACACTTCATCTACTTTTGAGGAAAATACTTCTGTGTTAGAGGGACGTCTTTTTGGGTGTAAATAATTTCAAATGCATTTTCGATTATTTAAGATGGAAAAAAAAAAACCTCCTGTTTACTAGTGATATAATCCTAATAGTGAGAAAATGCACTTTCTGTGAAAAACGCTTTTGGCCAAGTTCATGCCCCAAAATATACAGTTACTACTTTTAGAAGGTGAAGTTATTTTTCTTTGCTTTGGGATGATCTGCTTTCCTGATGCTAGAAGTCAAGGAAATGGAGAAGAGAAGATTGTTACTCACATTTGATGAGTCAATAAAAGGGCAGGTGAGAATATTATGGGGTGTTCTTGGGAAAACAGTTCTCTGTCTATACAGCTAATCCAACATGTTTGATAAGTTAATAATATAGACCTTTTGATAACAGGAATTTGTGAAGTATAATAACTTCCCCTTTCTTTTTTTTTTACACCTGACTTTTCCCATCAGGAAATCATTTTCCTGTTCTGCCTGCCACTGCATGCAAAGGCCACACTTTAATTTGCAGTCCAGCATTAAATATAACTAAAGTAAAACACAAGCGTGCCATGGTCTAAGGACCAAGGCCTGTGGTCACAATTATACTTTACTTTTTGCTTCCCTAAAAAGTATATTAGTCAAAATACACTACAGCAGCACCGAAATACAAGACGTCCCTGGAGAAGTTGAAGGCTTAAGAAGTGCGAACAAATAGAGATCGCTCAAATCGCTCTGACCAATAGATAATGAAATGAGAAAGAAAGAAAGAAAAAAAAAGAACTTTTTAAAAAAAACATTTTTCTTCATGATCTGGGCTCTGAGGTTATTATAAACATTTGGTTTTTCAAATCAGTTGGAATTTTTTTTTTAAAGAAAAAGAAAACTGTTTCTAAACAAGCGGTATTAACTTTGTGTTTTCATCTGAAAAGCTGCAAGCGGGACAGCAGTTTCAGATTACATCCTAAACCTGAGTTGCTACGGTAGTTTTTCAAATTAAAATATCTTCTGTGGCCTCAACCACTCTCAAGTTGTCCATAGGAAAGAAATAAAAGAGGGAGGGCAACACTTAAGCCGAGCCATAATTGGAAGTATGTGAAAAATGAAGTGTCAGTTTGGTCAATAAAGGGCAAAGGTCAAGGGGAACTGCAGCCCAAACTCTGTGCGAAATGTGCTCATTAAGACATCCAATCAGAGAGCTCCTTCCCACCTATCCCATTATTCATCGGACAGCTGACTGTTTCAAATGCCTGGTTTGGGCTGTTATTACTTTTCTTCTTCATGTAAAAAGGCGAGCTGGTATATAAATCGTTGCTCAGTCATCTGGAACATAATGTGGCCCTGCCCCACCTCCTGCTCTCCTCCCCACCCCCTCTCAGCCAGCTCTGCCTGCTGGCTTCACAGGTCTGAAACAACTGCCTCGAGATTCCCTTCAATAATAAATGGAATTGCCTTCTGCCTATAGGTTGCCTGAACTCATACAAAAGCTGCTGTGGAGGGGGATGGGCCAGTGGGAGGTATTGCAACTATTGATACATTATTATAAAGAAATAGCAGTGCTTTTCAATTGTTCCTCTTTAAAGAAACATGCTGTTTTGTGTATTGTTTTTTTCTGAGTGCGAGCAAGGGGACTATTGTTGATCTGAGTCCTGCCCCCAAAAGGAGAAGTTCATAAGTGGGTTTTAGAGGTTCCAGTGACCATTAAAAAAAAGTCCTTTAGGGTTGAATTGCTTTACAACAAATTTCAGTGTAGAAATAACACTTTTTCTTTAGCCTCACAAAAGGAGAAAATAAGATGAGCTTTAAGTGGGAAATGTTCTGCAGGAGAAATAACCTTCCTTGTTTTCTACGCTGCTATTCTCAATTCGATAAATCTTTGAATAAGTGAAATGTTATAGGCTCTTCATACATAATACAAATTAATCACATCAATCGCCAGGTTCTGTTTTAAATATCTCAATCATCATTCTACTTAGCATGCAAAACTAGAATCTCACTCTCCAGCAGAGTGTAAACCCCCTGAGGCTGCGGCACATCCTGCCTCATTCATTGCCCAGTCACTAGGACACAGCTCAGCACCAGGCCCCAGCGCAGGCACTTGGAAAAGAGCTGTGAACTGATAAAGGCAGGAACTGTTTTTCCACTCCTAGTCACACTAAAGTGCTATTTCAAAATAGAATACAGTAGTTAGGAGCTAGGGCCCAGGAGTCACTCTGCACAGATCGAAGTCCCCACTACCAACCTGTGTGGGACCTTGGACAAGTCTCCTGGCCGCTCTGAACCTCCACGTCCTCATTCACAAAGTAAGGAGGTGGCAATACCTGCAGTGACCGGCAGTCCTGAATGTGCTGTCTTACGGCTTCATTATTCAGCTTTCTTGACTTTAAACCAAAAAGGGAGACATGCCCTAATTCATACCGTGCTCAGTCACAGCTGTCGCTGCGTGTGAGAGCTCGAGAGGCTGGGCAGCCTCCTGGGAAGGAGGGAGCACAAGTCCCATCGCAAATACCTCCTAGAGCAGGCCCTGACCATGGTCGGTGAGGAAACCACGTGCGGGACCATGGCAGGACACGTGGTGGAGGCAAGTTCCTGCCAATGTGTATCTCACATCATGAGACACCCCACCTCAAGGCAGTGACAAAGCCATGGGACCAAGATCCTGGAATGACTGGCAGTTACTCACTCTTCAGTATTTCTGAGCTTTACTTTATTCTCCCATGAAATGGAAAAATACTAATTCATCGACAAGGATAAAATAAGGATCCAAACGAATATCTATCCTTGAGAGTGCTTTGAGGAAGTTAAAGAATAGACAAAATCAGCATCGTAGAAACAGCAGCAGAAGCCCCAGACCATCAAGCTTCTTAGAAAAGAATGTACAGAGTTTAGTTAGGCTGCCCTTTAGATGCCAATTTAAAGGGGTTTCACAATTAAAGAATCAAGTTCCTGCCAGGGGTCACACATGTTCATAGTACATGAAAGTAGCAGTCATAAGAACTGTCGTGATAAATAATTTGAGTTTGGGGAAAGATGTAGTATGTAAATCATGAATGCATGTTAAATGTCTGAATAATAAAATATGGGGTATTTTCTTAATTGCATGCCTTTCATATATTCTCTTTAAAATGCCCAGGATTGGATTTTTAAAATTCATTTTTGTATGCTTAGGTATAAATTTGTACTCAAAACTATTTTATCAAGCACAACAGCTATGAATTTGGCAAATTATCAGGCACTCAAAATCCTCAAAACTGCTGGAGCTCTAACTAGGAACGATTACTGTATTTTGACCAAGAAAAGTTTCCTGAAGATTGATTTTATTTGATTTACTTTGCAGGTCCAAAAGAACAAGACTCAGTTGAGATGTAGCCTGTTATATGCCAACATCGTGCAGCAGATAAGGTTACTTAACAGAGGGCCACAGCCTAGGGGGTTTCTTTCTTTCTTTCTTTTTTTGTACCACAGGTGCCATAATGAAGTGGTAAAAATTGAAAAGGAATAAGGGACAAGAAACAGAGAACAAATAATACAGTAGAGAAAGTTTTAAAATATGTATTACTCCTGTCTGTGGGGGAAACACCTCTTTGGATATGTTCTTGACAGATTGAGTTATTTCTGTCTATTGGGTATGTATAAAGACATATTTATGGATTTATAAATCTTTTGAAGAGGCCTGTTATTTACCCAGTTGACTAAAATGGACTCAAACTGTGTAAATAACTATTTAGGACATGCACTACGGGCCAAATGCTGGCATAGCTCACACATCCACGCCTGCCAGAAAAGGCAGGCAGGGAAAACATGGGAAAGCCACTGTGCATAGTTAATCCAAAGGCTGCACAATGACCCGGCTCCACAGGTCTCAGGGATGAGAAAACGGTTCAGAAGGGTCAGGGGAGGCATGGAAATGTGCACAAGTTGTTGCAGCCACACATCCAGGCACCATTCTGCATTTAGCAGGAATAAATCACATCGCCAAAGAGAGCCCACAGGGGCGGGCAGGCAGGAGTAAAGGGGCAGCCACTCTACATCTGCTGTCAGGCTAGTGGAGGGCAGGTAGGGGCAGTCAGCACAGGAAGTTTCTATTTGATCACGGTGGATGTGATTTATTTTAGTTCTTTGGTGGGCGGAGGGTTGGAGGAAGAGGGTGTGGTGAGAAGAACCTCATATAAATAATCAGAAAATTGGAATTTTATGTCTGACTCTTCACTGGGACCTCAGTAAGTTGCTCAACCTTTCCATACCTTAATTTCCTCCTCTGTCAGATGGGACTGGACCTGCTTTATCTGCCACTCAGCATCATTTTAAGGTTCAACTGAGATAATTCAAATGAGATAATTTATGCAAAACAGCTTTCAAAATAACCAGGCAGTGGTCTTATGTGAAAATATATATATATATAAAGAAACATCGTAAGTGGAAAATTCTAGTAATGTGAAGAATATATGGCTCTTGGTTACAATAAAATTCATTGTGAAATCGACCTTTGGAGAACACTTGTTGCAAGGAGGAAAAAAACATCAAAATTCCTAATTCTTTGTCACAATGTCTCAGAGGGGAAGAGCTAGTATTGGGCATTTGCCCTCTGAAAACCCACTCAGATTATGTTTGAGATTAATTATGTTCAAGAAAACTTGTTACAATTTTACATTCAAGTGCATTTCAGCAGTTGGTAAACCTTCAAAGCAGCCGCTAAACTATCTGCATGCCCTTTGATGATATATACTTTTAAAAGCAAGACATAAAAAAGAGAAAGAAGCAAAAACACAAAACAAAACAAAACCAAACCAAAAAGAACCAAAACATTAGGCTAGACTCCTTGTAGCAACGTTGGACTACAAGAAAAAAACTTTAGATTCCATTTACACCTTTTGGAAAATGCTTGGTGTAAGTAGAATTCTGAAAGTAGGGCTTTATATTGAAAGTGCAGACCCCACCTTAGCTATAGTGCTGGGAACAGCAATACCATAACATATACGTGCACACACTTGAAAGAAAAAAGGCCCCTTGGATTTATGTTACATATCATTTTCCAGTAAAAGTCAGAGGTCAGAGGTTACCTGTTGCTGCCTCAGCTCTGAACCAGTTTACTATTCCGGCTCCTTTTTTACTAGCCTCTAGTTGTGATGAAGTCAGCAACTTTTCTTTAACCAACAAAATGTCTCAAACGCTTACAATTCTAATTGTAGAAGTTATCCCCAGTGCAAAAATGCATACAAGTGCCTAAAAAAAAATCAGCTCTCCTATTTTTGTTTTCAAATTAATCCTGTTAAAGTCATTGTAGACTTTGCAATTCTAATTGGTATAGTCCAACAAAGTTAGAAAACAAAATTCCTTTGTTGTCTAACAGCATTTCAATGCAACATGATCATAAAACCAGATTTTAAAGTATGTTCCTACTGCAGAGTCAGTTTTGATAAAGCAGTCTTTTTATATTCAGATTGAGAAAGCTCTTTTAAACTTTAATTGTATTAATTGAACACAAAATCCACTGCGGTCGTTCTCATCAAAAGCAGTACAAGACATTTAAAAACTCATTCACCTTTTCTTTGGCTCAAGACTAAGTTTATATTTAAAACTTAATTTCCTCCTAGTTATCACTAGACATGCACATCCATTGTCACCCTCATGAATGCACAGGTATGTGCTTTCAAAGTACAACACAAATTAAATTGATTTAGTTTCTTTCCATTTCTTCCTAACTCCATGTAGTCTGACTTTGCAATGAGGTCAAGCACTTAAGTGATTCGGGTAAGTAAAACTAGAAAAAATGGCTTCAACCCAGTGGAGGGGGTGCCCAACATGGGTTTCTGCAAGGACCACTGCCTTCTAAGTATCTTGAATCCTAGTGGGTGTCTCTTCATAATCTTTTGAAAAGCTTCTGAGGGCAAACAGTAATGATACTTTTTGTTTGCATAGCACATTTAGTATTATACTATGTATGCACATTTGACCTTTTAACCTATGTCTCTAGCCTTGCCCGTAAGTCAATTCATTGACCCTGTTATGGAGGTGGCCAGGTGACAGGCAGGTAGGCAGCTGGAATAGCATAGAAGGAGATAAGGGTCAAGAAATAAAATTACATGAAACGAGTCTCTAAATTATATGGGGGTTTAGGTTCTAAGAAAACCTGTATAAATAGTAGCTAGCTAGACATTTCTGATTTTCCAACCCTTAAAAATAAAACAGGTAGCAAAAGAGAATGAGAACACCTCTCCTACCTTGCTCACTGCTGTTGTCCCCACTGTGTGATGTGTGGCCACCACTGGAAGGGCCTGGGGTTCCTCCTGAACGGGTAGAGGCCGTGTCATCATGATCTCTGTTCCAAGAGGGCTGCGGGGCACAAATCAGAAATCCAAATGGAGCCATCTGTTAACACTTGTCCAGCATGATCCCAGCCTTCCCAATGCCTTTCGAAAGTGGTTCCAGCTCAAAGCTACATTGGCCCGTTTAAAATTTGCCAATTTCTGCTTCCAACCTGAAATAATATCTACAAATAGTTATTCTTTTTGCATGCTTTTTTTAACAAGGAAAACAGAAGCACTCCAGTCAAAGAAGGAAAAAAGTGTTACCACTTGATTCTGACTATATTTTTAATATCAAGAAACTCTGTGGCACAACAGCCTGCTACTCTGCAAATGTAAAATAAGAGTGGTGGTCTAGAACACAGAGGTGTGTAGAGGCCTCTGAGTCATCCTAGAAGACAAACATGGCAGAGCTGTTAAGACCCCACAATTAGGCTGGGGTGCACAATAGCCAGTATGTGAGTCAGCTGTTTGCCGGATGGTACATGGCAAATGGACCAGGCACAGGAACAAAAAAGAGATGGGAATAACAATAGGTTCACATGGACTGTGTACACTCAGCCCCATGCCGAGCCTTCTTGTACTACTGAACGAAAACA
>PVKH010007503.1:0-20146 GCA_004027955.1 Chaetophractus vellerosus | reverse complement strand
GGGACCTCTCCTAGCGGGCAGACCGCCTTGAGAATGGCAAGCCGCCATGGGCGTGCCAGAGCCGCCGTGGGCAGGACAAAAAACTGCCACGGACAGGGCAAAAGCCGCCATGGGCAGGGCAGGTCGCCCGCGAATGGAGCGCAGCCAGCCACCCGCGAACTGAAGCAAGAGCCGGCCGTGAATAGAAGCAGAAGCCGCCCACAAGCGGGGAAAGCCACACCTGCGCAGTGACCACTCTCGGCGCGTCGCTGCAGCGGGGGGGAAGGGGAGATATGTAATAAAATAAATAAATCTTTAAAAAAAAAAAAAAAAAAAGAAATGCTATTGCTTTGACTAAAATATTATAAATAATTAAATGTTTATATATTTAGATGACGAAATAGTATACAAAAGAAATAAAAATATCAACAGTATGATATCATTTATAGAAACTTATAATATGGAAAGCAAAACTCATATGTGGTAACTTGATTTTTAAAAGTAAATAAATAATAATTCAAATTTAGCACAGCATTTACTTTTGGCAGGGGGAATCACTTGGGATTGGGAAGAACATACAGAAGTCTTTTAAAATACTGGTAATAGTTTAATTAATAATTGGGTAGTATATACAGGAGTGTTCATCGTATCATTATTCTTTAAACTGTTTAGGTATTTTTATACCCTCCTTGGTATGTATGCTGTATTGGAAGGAAAACAAGGCAATACAGGGCAAGAAAATATTTAAGCAGAAATATTTAGCTGTGAGAGACATTGCATGTGTAAGTAATAATCTAAAATCTTCATGGGACTAGAGAATACTTTCCATGAATTTAATGACAGAACTGAGATTATCGTCACCCTTTTGTATTCCAGTGATGTCCAAATGAGTTGCATGCTAACAAAAGAGTGCTCTTCTGTAAATAATTTGGTTTATGTGACAAGGATATATATTCTATAGATAGGCTTATTGAAGTTCAAAGCCTGACTATGGAAATTATTACAAGCTGGTCAAACTTATTTATACTTCGATTTCCTCAAATTAAAACAGGAGCTTTAAAATCAGATAAAATCATATGCAATATGCCTAGAAAGGAGACTCAGAAAAATATATGGTAGTCAATATTTAATTCCATAGGGGTGAAATATTTCCTTATCCTTTTCCTTGTTTTTGTCTGCTTCTGTTTAATTTTGCCAATTTTATTTGTGACAGCGATGGTTAGTTATGGAGGAAAAAGAAAATCTAGAGTGAAGATAAAGAAAAAGATAATACTATTTAAATGTGTCTAATGGGTATACTGAGAACCATGGATAAACTTTTAACTTTTTATATAACTTAATTACAAAGGTGAAGATAGTAAGAGCCTAACAATAAAGTCTCTAAGTTGGTGAACACACAAAGATATACTATATCTGAGAGGAAATGTATGAGAAAATGATCACTTTGGAATGTTTTTTAGCTTATTTATTTATTTATTTATTTATTTATTTATTTTTTATTATTTTCTCTGTAATAAATAGCCTCCGACTACTCCAGACTTCTCAGGTTTTCCTCAGGGTATTTAGTAGTCTTTGTACTTTACTTGAATTATATAATTTCTAGGAGTTCCTATACTGTACTGCCAAGAACTGTTCCTAAAGGCAGCCAACCGATGATCAGAGAATAGCCACCTACCGTTTAGCAATGCATCAAAAGATGGCAGAGTGAAGGCACTTTATTTTCTTGCTATTGTATTTGCAACCCCACAGAGGGAAGTGCAATACTTGTTGCTACTTGCTTTCTTTTCCTTTGTAGCGATAATACAGTGCAAGTAAAATTATCTCAGCTACAGTCCCTCAGAAGAATGAGACACGAAAATGCCCCGAGTAATCATAATTTAGAGAATTTGACACCAAATCTTGTGGGAATGGTGAACAAAAAAGTTTATAAGATCTCTTTTCTCCTAGTATGGAAAATGTCCATGGAGAAGCAGGTGACAGAAGCTTGTTTTTAAAATTGTATAACTATCAAAAATACATGTTCTTTGCATTTTGTATTACATGTAACAAACACTTTTCTCAGTGATTCAAGTTTTGTTGTGAATATGAATTGTGCAAATCAACCAAAGTTTAATTATAATACAATGAATTTACATATTGTCTTAGTTTCTTAGGCCTGCCACAACAAAGTACCACAAACTGGGTGGATATAGCAGAAGACAGGAATTTATTGTCTCACTGTTCTGGAAACTAGATATCCAAAATTAAGGCTGGAAGGGCTATGCTTTCTCTGAAGTCTGTGGGGAATAATCTGTTCCATGCCTCCCTCCTCACTTATGGTGGTGACTTGTCAGCAGTCCTTGGAATTTTCTGCATCAGTCATCTCATCTAATCTCTGTCCTCCCATAAGTCTGTCTGTACCAAATTTCCTCTTCTTATAAATATACCAGTCATAGGGGATTAAGAGCTCACTCTACTCCACTATGACCTTATTTTAACTTTCCTATTTCCATCTATAATGACTCTATTTCCAAATAAGGTTATTTTGTGATATGCTGGGGTTTAGTAATTCAGCATGTCTTTGTGGAGGATGCAATTTAATCCATAACACATATGTAGTCCCAAATTTGTCATTTATGAAAAAAAAGTCTTAATTTCAACAGAAAAGCATATTACTTTGTGAAGTATTAATCACATATTTTTCTAAATTAAAATTAAAAAGAGGTCTAGTTTTATGCAAAGTTTTTCCTATAGAGCTTTGTCCTGATGCAATGAATGAATTTATTTAAAAATATCATAACACATTATTCACTTTTGGGGTTATAGATATTGGTGACTTTTTACTTCACCATAAGACAATTAGAAAAGAAAAATTTAATATATTATATTTGACTAATTCTTGTTATATACTCAAAATTATTCTTACTTTTATTACTTCTTTTTACAATTCTTTATAATCTGAATTATGTTATGGTTGTACCAATTTTATTAAGTTTTAGTAGTGTATGATGTACCATATATATTTAACTAAATTCAGGATAGCTTGCTATAGACATCTCTATAATTTTTGCAAAACTGATAAATTAATTATAATTTTAAAGGAGAAACTATGGTCTAATTTTATTACACAATTTGCATTTTCTGTAGACTGTATAATATCATGATGAATGTCTCTTGCCTCACCAATTCAAATCAAAAGTATAGTACCATTAATTAATGTATACTATAGAATACCTTCAGTAGACAATTAGTAATTTAGGAACATTTGTAGTATAGTATTATAAATTCAAGCCAGTTTGTGTTCTTAATTATTTATTGCATTCTGTTTTCTAACTAATTTGAATAAATATTATGTGGTACTCTTATGAATTTTGGTATTCATATTTTTGGAGAAAATAATCAATACATAGTAACATGTAAAGTGCAAGTCAAGGATATCTTTGGATATAAAGCTTTTTCCCAAATATATTCAAACATTGTTTTTGCTATATTTTTGTTGTTTTATTAATTTTAGGATGATATTATCCTCTATAGCCTTCCTTATGACTCTTCTATTTAGAAGTAACCAAAAGAGTCCAATTAAAAAGATAGGGAAATTTTTATTTTTTCCATATTGGGATGTGTCCTGGGATCCAGGTACAACAAAAGGATGATGGAGTGAAACCAAGAATTGGAGTGTCATGAAAATATGAGAAAGTCATTTGTTCAGTCTTTCTCATTCCCTGGATGCACATGGACCCTATCTCTCTATTTTCTATATATCTGGTATTTTTCATGATTTCATTTTACACATAAACTTTGGGGTGTAATTTGCAGGTTCACTTGTATGAGTGTCATGACATTTTATGTTTCCTTCTGTTCATTCTAATATCTTCAAGTTGAGAGAAATTGTGGCATCACCTGGTCCACTGACTTCCCATGTTATTTTTAGGACTTGGAATGAAGTCTTAAATATTCCTTCCAAAGTGATGTTGCAGAGCCACTTTCTGAACCACCATGAGTCTTGGATCAGTTCTTGGCTGTGTCCTAACAGATACCAGGCAACAGCTTCATGGTAGCCAAATTTATGGTGGTGGTAGTAAAAGTTTTAGTATGTACTCATAGGCAGAATCTTTTTGAGCATCCTCTGATTAAAGAGATTTTAGTTATTTACTCTACATGAAGTTCCAGATAACACTGCAAGCTCCAGGATGGAGAATATTTAAGGTGGCTTCATCAGCCCCTATTTATCAGAGTGTTTTGGATCTATTGCTCTTTTAAGGAGCTATGTATCTAGAATTTGAATGGACTCATATTTCCTTTCATATATTAAAAATTAGAAGTTAAATGAATCAAATGAAACTATTTTTAAATTCTGGAGGGTGAGTATGCAGATAGTCATATTATTTTTTATTTTTAAACATTTTAATTAAAAAATTAAAAATTAAATATAAAATGATTGTTAAATACATAACATTTAAAAATTCACTGAATATCTCACTTCACAGGCTAGCAGTTATTGCTATAATTTTGACAATCCTTTCATTATTTTGTTTTTATTGTCACTTTGTGTGTTGCATAAGTATGCGTGTGTATGAGCAGATATAAACCTTAAAATTGTATATAAACAGAAACAAATGAATCTAATTGAATATTCACTTGATAAAATAATTATGGAAATAATTTATTTTAAACACTGTATTCTTTATGTTTTTGAGTAAAATATTAATGTCCTTATTAATGTGTGAGTATTATAAGGATAAAAGATCCAAAGGAAATAGTGGACTATATGTAATTACCTGGTTGTTGGGAGCCCTATCAGTATAGGGTTGGATGTCTAGTTTTTATTGTTTTTGTATGACAGAGAAAGTGAATAAACACAATGCTATTGTAGAAAGAAAAAATATACAGAATTCAAATTTCAGAATATGAGAAAGCCACGCGTAGTAGTTTTGTATTATTCATGAATTCCAAAAATAGATATTGGATTATGTTTGTAAACTAGCCTGTTTGTACATATATTGTATTGGATTCAGAGGTTTCACTTTTACTTGATTGAATAATGATTAAGGCTCTGATTGGCCCATGTCAGTAGGACATTAGGTCCCCACCCCCTTGGCAGGTGGGGACTTACAGAGAAAACTACAGGGCAAAGCATAGGAGTTAGTTGGAGTTTTGATACTGGAGTTTTGAACTGGAGCCCTGGAAGTACACATACAGGAGAATAATACAGAGGAATAGAGACAGCTCCTCAGACATGGCAGAGGCCCCTGGAAGAGAGATGAGCTGTTCACCTGAGAGTCTACAGCTGATCTTGTGGAGAGAAGCAAGCCTGAGCCTGGAGACAATGGGGCCCCAGGGAGAGAGACAAAGCCTAGAGAGCCCGATGGCCTACAGCTGATATTGGAAGAAACTGGGACCAGGGAGCCTTAAGAGGAAAAGGAAGACTGATTGTCAACAGGCATCTTGCTGTAAGTGTAAGCCTCTACCCCAAATAAATATTCTTTATAAAAGCCAACAGGTTTCTGGTATTTTGCATCAGTATCCCTTTGGCTGACCAATACACCACACAATATCAGATTTGATTTTGACATGTAGGAACTCATTTATTTTTTAAATATGTCTAATAACTTAGTTCAATGAAAAGACCCAAAATCAATGACATCCTTCCATCAACAATGCCTGTTATGCACATTTTGTTTTCTGAATGTTATTATCCACCACAGTCAGGGACCCTGGAGAAATGGCCTTAATTTTGTGTGCTAAAGAGAGTACAAGGTATGCTTGGAACATTTTTTTATTATGTCAGAAATCAAGTACTCAAAGACTAATGGTAAAATTCCACAAAGACCCACGAGTCAACTTGGTCAAAATGTGGAAATTATAGGCATCAAAAAATAATTACATTAAATTAAAAATAACCCAAGGTTCCATAGTGATACTCAAAACCAAACAAACCAAAGAAAAAGAGAGAGAGAAAAAAATAAAAATAAAAGCTATTTTTTTAGAAGAATGCCAGCTGATAATTGTAGGATGCATGATAGAATTAGAATATCAAGGTGTTGCAAACCCTAATGTAATAATAATTGCATGCAAAAATCATCAGTGGATGCATAACTCTTGAGTAAAAGGTTCTTGAGAAATAGGATAGTCACGTGGTTTCAATGATCCAAAGCACTAATTATTTTTTAAATGATACAGGATTATTTATAATGGTGTGACATACATCACTTTGAGCATGTGATCAAATATAGCCTCACCAAAAACATGTCCAGCTGATATTATGTGCCTCCTGATTTTGAAGTCTTGGAGATACACAATGTTAACTGTGTTCAGTATCCATCAAATAGGTTTAAGTTACACATAATCATGAGGGAACAAATGACACCATGCCTGGTTTCTTTAACATCATAAAACAAAAACCTTTGCAGAATTGTAGTTTTAAAAAGATGTACTTGAGTCTTGAATAAGAATAGAAGACATGAAGGTTGCTTTCGGACAGTCTGGGAGATTTATACAAAGATGGAATATTATAAACTATTCTTGAATAAACGTTTGTTTTTTAGGTAGAAGAATATCCTTGTTCTTCGTGATAAAAAATAAAGTGTTAAGACTGAAAGATCAGGTTGTCTGTAACCCATTTTAAATTGATTTAGCAAAAAAAAAGTTGAATATATACATACACACAGGAAAGAGGAAAAAAGGAATATGGATAAATGTTAACAATAAGAGATTCAAGGTAAATGGTATAGAGACTTATTTATAGTATTTTATTTGTTTTCATCACTTAAGTTGATTTGAAAATTTTTCAAAATAAAATGTAAAAGGATAAAGACACCTACTCATAATCAGATACATTTTTCGGTGACAGAGCCATGATGAAAACTTATATCCTCTGACTTATGACCCAGAATCTGTACCTTTTATATTGCCTGGATTACATTCCTGTCCTTATATAATGCAACTATTTGTGACTATCGCAGTACTTCTCAAAATCATAAATAAAGCAACAAAAACGTTGAAGTAATACTGTTTGAGTAACATTTAGCTTTGAAATTTTCTTAGATAATCATTCAACTGTAGATATGTTGTTTTTCCTGCTTCCTTCCTCTAATTTACTATTTGTTCTTTTCCACTGTATAAAAAAATGCCTTCAGCCTAAGTTATTGTTACTAATATTGGTGAAGAAATCATAACCGTAGATTTATTAGATTTATTATACAAATTCCCAATGAGACTATATATATGTGCCTTATCTTTAGCTGTAGTAAATATGTATAGATACCTAGATGAAACTATTATAATTTCCTCACAATTATATAAGAGTATTAAAAGCCAATGGTCAGATAGAAGTTTTTTTAGTAATTTTACCAAAAAATTTAATAATTATTTATCTGAATCCAATCCTGCCATATTTCCAAATTCTCACTTAGACATTTCATTTCAAAAATTATTATTTATCTTGCTCAGGTAAGATGCAACATGTACTTATTATTTACTTTTTTTTTAGCACTTTTAGTCTTTTTTATGGTTTTATTTTTATTTTTTGCTATAGTAACAGAAACCACTGGTCTTCAGTGCCTTAAAAGTGCATTTTTTTCCCTCACTCACATTATGTGAAGGCTATGGGTCAACCACTGAAGTCCTCTCCTGGTTTCCTGGGCCTGGCTAGACTCAGCTCTCTATATATCCTCTCTCTGGAACTCAAACCTAAAGGAATAGCAATCCTCTGGGTCATTTTGCTGTTATGGTATTTGGAAGGAGTAAGAAGTTGAACAAAACTACAAAAGTGCAATATCTTTTGTTCAGTATAACAAATGTCACATCCTCTCATACCCCATTAGTCATAACATGCCAAATGTCCAAGCTGTAATTCAGTAGTTAGGGAAAGTATATTATGCCTACAGAAGGCATGGCAGGGACAAAGAGAGAATAAATAATTGTGAGCAAATAATATAAGCTACTATGATTATCCTGGAATCCTAAATCACATACATATTTTGTGCCTTCAAACTATATTCCTAATTATTGTAGGTCATATAACAATTAACATTTTATTCATGATATCAGGAAGGAATATTCCCTCTCATATCAGATGAACAAATTTTGATACCAAAATTTGATAAATGGTATTCATATACCATTTATTTTGGCTGTTTTACTTTATGATAGGATATATAAATAATTTTCAATCCTAATGACCTATCGAGTCAACAAATGAGGAAAGTCAACAGAGAACTGGGAAACTATATTTACAAAAAGGAAATTCTAGGATTGAAAACTACCTAAAGGAAATTTTAAAAAATCACTAGGTAAGATCAAGACCAGATTTGAGATTGCAGGAAAAAAAAACAGTGGTAAATCTGATTATAAATCCATTATGTAATCTGGAGAAGCAAGAAATCTAGATTGAAAGAAAATAAACAAAACCTAAGAAATCTTTTTAAAAATATCAAGTGTTCCAATAATTGTAAATCCTGCTTGAAATACTAATGGCCGAACTTCCAAGATTTTTGAAAACTTTCATTTACAGCACAACAAACTCAAAGCAGAAAAATAACCAAAGAATACCTCATTGTGGGAGGCTGAATATTACCTCATCTCCAAAGATGTTCATGCCCTAATATGCTGCATCTGTGAATATGTTACCTTATCTGACAAAATGGATTTTTCAGACGTGATTAAATTAAGAATTTTGAGATGAAGAGACTATCCTGGATTATCAAGAAGGGCTATTATAAGAGGAAGGTATGAGGAGAAAAATAACATAAAAAATTATGATGAAAGTAGACATTAGAATGATGTGCTTTGAATATGTAGGAAAGAACCATAAACTAATGAATGCAGGCAGCCTCTAAAAGCTGGAAAAGGCAAGTAAGTGGATTCTCCCTTGTATCTTTCAGAAGGAACATCATTCTCCCAACATCTTGATTTTTTGCCCTGTAAGACTCACTGTGGACTTCTGACCTCTAGAACTGTCAGATAATAAATTGCATTGTTTTAAGCCACTTATGATAATTTTTAGAGCAGCAGTAGGAAATTATTGCACATATCTACTTACATCATAGTAAAGCTGGTGAAAGCAAAAACAAAGATAAAATAGTGAAAATAGCAAGGAAGAAACAGATCATATAGAAGGGACATTGACATAATTAACAGCTGACTTCGAATAAGAAAATATAGAAGCCAGAGATTTTAGAATGGCATATACAATGTGCTGGATAAGGAGCTACTGCACTGGTATTTGGCAACAAGTCTACAAGACACTGTGCTCTCTACAAACTGTAAGGTCTTTGATCAATTTTAACTTTCTGATCATGCTCAGACTCTGCTAGGTCAGTCCCATGGCGCTTCACATGCAGATGTTGGTCCTCAACTTGTAAAGTCGAGTCCTAGGTATAGTTTCTGGGTCCGTGATCCTTCGAGATGTATTACTTTTTTTAACCAAGCAATTTTATTGATACATATTAATAAAGCATACAATTCATCTAAAGTGTACAATCAATGGTATTTGGCATAATCACACACTTGTACATTCATCACTTCAATCATTATTACAGCATTTTCATTATTTCAATAATAATAATAATAATAAACAAAGAAGAAAACTCCTCACCTCTCCATCTCTTTCTGTTTTCCCTGCTGTACATAGCTGCTATTTCTGGCTATTCTTGCACAATTTTTTATTTGTTTATTAAGCAGTTTTATTGAGACCTGTCCATATACCATATGATGTAATCAAAGTGTATAGTCAATGGCTTTTAGTATAATCACAACGTTGTACATTCATCATCTCAGAAATCTTAGAACAATTTCATTACTCCAAAATAAAGACTCCACACGTCTTAGCATTCCTTCCTTAACTCTACATAACCAATAATCTAAGTTCATCTTTATAAGTTGATTTATTTTTACTTTTTATATAAATGGAATCATACAATATGTAGTACTCTGAGTCTGGTCTCCTTCACTCAGTATAATGTGTGTATTTTTTGTCCGATATTAATATTTTGTAGTATTAAACTACATTTTTTCAGCTTCAAAGAAAAACAGTCTTATATATGCAATTTTACCCATATTCATATTTCACATAATATATTTATATTTCACATAATGTATTTAATTATAATAGGGAAATCATACAGTATCTGTCCTTTTGTGACTGGCTTGCTTCACTCAACATAATGTCCTCCATGTTCATCTATGTTGTCATATGTTTCACAACTTCATTACTTCTTATTGCTGCATAATATTCCATCATGTGTATATGCCACAATTTGTTTATCTGTTCATCAGTCGATGGACACCTGGGTTGTTTCCAACTTTTGGCTATCATGAATAACACTGCTATAAATTTTGGTGTGCAGATGTCTATTTGTGTCTCTGCTTTCAGTTCTTCTCGGTATATACATAGAAGTGGTATTTCTGGGTCCCATAGTAAGTCTATAGTCAACTTCTTTAGGGACTGCCACACAATCCTGCACAGTGGCTGTACCATTCTACATTCCAACCAACAGTGAATAAGGGTTCCTATCTCTCTGCATCCTCTCCAACATTTACAGTATTCTGACTTTTTAAAAGCAGCCAGTCTAATAGGCATGAAATATCTCATTGTAGTTTTGATTTGCATTTACCTAATTACTAGTGATGTTGAACATTTTTTCATGTGTATCTTGGCCATTTGTCTTTCTTCTTTGGATAGTTGTCTTTTCAAGTCTTTTGCCAATTTTTTAATTGGGTAGTTTTTCTTTTTATTGTTGAGCTGTGTTATCTCCTTACATGGATATTAAACCCTTATCAGATATCTGACTGCCAAATATTTACTCCCGTTGAGTCTGGTGCCTTTTCACTCTTTTGACAAAGTCCCTTAAGGTACGAAAGTGTTGAATCTTGAGGAGGTCCCATTTATCTATATTTTCTTTCCTTGCTCATGATTTAGCTGTAAAGTTTAAGAAACTACTGCCTAACACAAGATCTTGAAAATGTTTTCCTACATTTTCTTCTAGGAGATTTATGGTTATTGTTGCTATATTTAGGTTCTTGATCCATTTTGAGTTAATTTTTGTATAAGGTGTGAGATATGGGTATTCTATCTTTCTTTTGGTTATGGCTATCCAGTACTCCCAGCACCATGTGTTGAATAAACTGTTCTGGCCCAGGGGTGGGTAGACTTAACAGCCTGGTCAAAAATCACGTGACCATAAATTTGAGTGTCAATTTCTTAGTTCTCATTTTGGTTGTGTTGGTCAATCTGTCTGTCTTTATGCCAGTACCATGGTATTTTTACTACTATAGCTAAGTAATATGCTTTAAAATCAGTAAGTGAAAGTCCTTCTATTTTGTTCTTTTTAAAGACATTTTTGGCTATTCAGGGTCCCTTACCCTTCCAAATAAATTTTGTTATTGGATTTTCGATTTCTGCAAAAAAAAAAAAAAGGCTGTTGGGATTTTTATTGAGATTTCAATGAATCTGTAAATCAGTTTCTATAGAATTGAGTTAAAGAAATATTTAACAATATTTGGTCTTACAATCCATGAACATGTAATGTCCTTCCATTTATTCAAGTCCTCTTTGGTTACTTTTAGTAATGTTTTGTACTTTTCTGAATGCATGTCCTTTAGTACTTGGTTAAGTTTATTCCTAGATATTTGATTGTTTTAGTAATTATTATAAATGGAATTTCTTTTCTGATTTCTTCCTCAGATTGCATATCAGTAGTGTATAAAAATACCATTGATTTTAGTATATTAAACTTGTATCCCACCACTTTGCTGAACTCGTCTATTAAAATCTAGTAGCTTTGTTGTGAATTTTTCAGGATTTTCTAGATATAGGATCATATCGTCAGCAAATAGTGAAAATTTTACTTCTTCATTTCCTATTTGGTGCCTTTGATTTCTTTGTCTAGTCTAATTTCTCTAGCTAGAACTTCTAGCACAATATTGAATAACAGTGGTGACAGTGGGCATTCTTGTCTTTTTCCTGATATCAGCAGGAAAGCTTTCAGCATTTCACCATTGAGTACAATGCTATCTGTAGGTTTTTCATACATGTACTTGATAAAGTTTCCTTTCATTCCTATCTTTTGGAGAGTTTATCATATATATATACTTGAGAAAACTTCTATTTATTTCTGGAGTTTTTATCAAGAAAGGGTGCTGTATTTTATCAAATGCCTTTTCTGCCTCAATAGAGAGGATCATATGATTTTTTTCCTCTTCACTTTATCTATGTGGATTATTGCACTAATTGATTTTCTTGTCTTGAACCACCTTTGCATGCCTGGGATAAAATCACATGATCATGATGTAAAATTCTTTTAGAGTGCTTTTAGATTCTGTTTGCTAGAACTTTGTTGAGGATTTTTGCAGCTATATTCATTAGAGATATTGGTCTGCAATTTTCTTTTTTCATAGTATCTCTATCTGGTTTCAGTATTAGGTTGATATTGGCTTAATAGAATGCGTTTGGTAGCATTCTTTCCTGTTCAATATTTTGGAAGAGCTTGAGCAAGATTGGTAATAGGTCATCTTTGAATAATCGGTAGAATTCACTTGTGTAGCCATCTGGTCCTGGGTTTTTCATCTTTGGGAGGTTTTTGATGACTGTTTCAATCTCTTCACTTGTGATTGGTTTGTTAAGGTCTTTTATTCTAGGGTCAGTGTAGCTGGTTTGTGTATTTCCAGGACTTTGTCCATCTCATCTACATTTCTAGTTTTTAGACATACAGTTGTTCATAGTATCCTCTTAAGATCTCTCTTATTTCTGCTGGGTTAGTGGTAATGTCCCAATGTCCCCCCTCTCATTTATGATTTTATTTACTTATGTCTTTTCTCTCTCTCTCTCTCTCTCTCTCTCTCTCTCTCTCTCTCTCTCTCTCTCTCTCGCTCGTCAGTCTAGCTAAAGGTTTGTTGATTTTGTTGATCTTCTCAAAGAACTAACTTTTGATTTTGTTGATTCTTTGTATTCTGTTGTTGTTGTTGTTGTTCTTGACTTAAGGTTATTTCTACCCTGTTCTTTACTATTCCTTTCCTTTGGCATGGTTTAGGATTAGTTTGCTATTCTTTTTCAAGTTCCTCCAGGTGTATAGTTAGGTGTTCAATTTTAGCTCTTTCTTCTTTTTTAATGCAAACATTGAGGGCTATAAAATTTCCCACTCATTATTGCCTTTGCAGTGTTCCAGATGTTTTTATATGTTGTGTTCTCATTCTCATTCATCTGAAGATATTTTCTGAATTCTCTTGCAATTTCTTCTTTGACCCACTGATTATTTAGGAGTGTGTTTTTTAATCTCCTTATATTTATTTCCCCCTTTTCCATCTATTATTGAGTCTAGCTACACCCTGTTATGATCAGAGAAAGTGTTTTATATAATTTCATTCTTTTTAAATTAATTGAATCTTCTCTTGTGACCCAGCATATGATCTAACTTGGAGAAGAATCCATGAGCACTGAAAAGAATGTATAACCTCCTGTTTTGGCGTGCAGTGCTCTGTAGATGTCTGTTTGGTCTAGTTTATTTATCACATTATTCAAGTTGTCTGTTCTTTATACTCTGTCTAGATGTTTTATCTAATATTGAGAGTGTTATATTGAAGTCTCCACCTATTATTGTAGAGACATCTGTTTCTCCCTTCAGTTTTGTCAGTGTGTGCCTCATGTATTTTAGAGCAATGAGGTAAGGTCTGTAAATATTTAGTATAGTTATTTCTTCTTGTTGAATTGCCTTTTTTATTAATATATAATGAACTTCTTCATCCCTTATGACATTTTTATTTAAAATCTACTTTGTCCAATACTAGTATTGCTATTCCAGCTCTTTTTTGGTTACTATTTGCATGGAATATCTTTTTTCAAACCTTTCTCTTTTAACCTGGTTTTATCCTTATGTCTGAGATAAATCTCTTGTAGACAGCTTATAAATGGCTCTTATTTTTTTCATCCATTCTATCAGTCTATGTCTTTTGATTGGGGAGTTCAATCCATTAGCATTTAATGTTATTACTGAAAAGGCATTACTTACTTCATCCATTTTGACTTTGGGCTTTCTTTTTACCCTTAAATTACCCTTTCTAATAATCTTCATTTCCACACTCTTTTCCAAGTTCTTGCCCTTGTTTTTTCCTTTCAGGCTGCAGCACTCCCTTTAGTATCTCTTGTATTTCTGTTCTTGTGGTAACATATTCTATCAGTTTTTTTGTTTGTCTGTGAAGCCTTTGAACTCCCCTTCATTTTTTAAAAATATTTCATTTTATTTATTTACTCCTCCCCCTTTGTTGTTTTCAGCTTGCTGTCTGCTGTCTGTGTCCATTGTGTCCATTCACTCTGCTCTCTGTCTCTGCTTGTCTTCTCTTTCGGAGGCACCAGGAACTGATCCATGTACCTCTGATGTGGGAGAGGCACTCAATTGCTTCAGCTACCTCAGCTCCCTGGTTTGTTGTGTCTCTCATTGTCTCTCCTCTTTTTCTCTTTTTGTTGCATCAACTCTCCACATGGGCCAGCTCTCTGTGCAGGCCAGCCCTCCATGCGGCCAGCTTGCTTTTACCAGAAGGCCCAAGGAAATCAACCTGGGACCACCCAGATGGTAGGTGGGAGCCAAATCACTTGAAACACATTCACTTCCTGAACACCTTTTCATTTTTGAAGGACAATGCTGCCAGATACAGAATTCTTGGCAGGCAGTTTCTCTTTCAATACCTTAAATACATCATACCACTTCCTTCTCTCCTCTGTGGTTTCTGATTAGTGGTCAGCACTTAATCTTATCAATCTCCCCTTGTATGTGATGCTTTGCTTTTCTCTTGCTGGTTTCAGAATCTTCTCTTTATCTCTGATATTTGTTATTCTGAATAGTAGGTGTTTGGGGTAGTCCTATTCAGATTTATTCTGTTTGGGGTGTGTTGTCCTTCTTGGATATTGATATTTATGTCTTTCATAAGGGTAGGGAAGTTTTCAGTCATTATTTCCTCAAATATTATTTCTGTCCCTTTTCTATTTTCTTCTCCTTCTGGGACAATGATAATGTGTATGTTTTTGCATTTCACGTTGTCATTCAAATTCCAGAGACCTTGTTCCATTTTTTTCCATCCTCTTCTCTTTCTGTTCTCCATTCTTTTCCAGTTCAGATATTCTGTCTCAAAATCACTAATTCTGACCTTGAACAATTCAAATCTTCTCTTATGTGCCTTTAATTTCTTTTTAATCTCATCCATCATTTCTTTCATTCTCATAAAGTCTTTCACTTTTTTTGAAGGCTTTCAAATTGTTCTTTATGCTCACTCAGTGTCTTTTTATTATCTTTTATCTCTTTAGTCATATTCTCTTTCAATTCTTTAAAATGATTTAGAAGAGCAGTGTGATTATCATTGATTAATTGTCTTAAATCCTTTATCTCTTCAGGATATTTAGTTTGTTCCTTTGGCTTGGCCATCTTTTCCTGTTTCCTAATATGGATTGTGATTTTTTGCTGATATCTAGGCATCTGAATATGTTGATGAATTTACTCCGATGGCCAATTTCTCTCTCTTGCCTATTGCTATTATTTTTTCACAGCTTTTCTTTGATATTTGGTTCAAACTATCCAATGTCTTTAAAAATTGCTCAACTTAAATTATCAAAATTGTATCAGGGACTCACTAATGGCATACAGATTTTCTTTCAGAAGTTATTGAATGGAGAGACCCAAATACAGTTTTTGTCCATGCAATTTCCACACCAGCCAGCAGATGGTGCCTGTTGGCGCACCTTTCCACAGAGTGTATCTCTCTTGGTTTTCCCGTGTTTTCATCTGGCCAGAGCTGATTCAAAGTAGGCTCCACTGGAGGAATTTACTGAAGAAAATTCCCCCAACTCCACCTCCCTTTTTCCTTGTAAAGCTGGCAGGGAGGAAGAGGTCTGCTCTCTTAGTCAGCTGCAATGAGCTAAGGGTTTTACCCAGCTTAATATCTTGGGGGAGTGGGAGGGGAGCCCTTCCTGCCAGCTGGGAGGTTTAGTAACTCACAGTTTGTTGTTTCCTGTTCTTCATCTCTCTGTCCCTCACCCTCCTGGGAGTTGTGAAGCACTGTGACACAGGAGGGTGTCTGATAACCCCCAAAGCAGGTCCTTCAGGCAGCTTTTGACTCTTTCTATGTTGTTTTTTGGAGAGAGCTGAACCTTGTCTGCCTTATCCAATACTATCTTATTGATGCATTTCTTGTGATTAGTGAAACTAGATGTTTCCTAGTCTTTCTGAAATTAACCTATAAATAGGTAACAATCCTTATAGTTTGGAGATGCCAGAAATTGTTCCCAACATGACATTTTCAGTTACATAGAAAAAGCTACCTTGTATTGTTTTTATATCGTGTAAATATAAAGAATCCTCACTAATACAGAACTTAGATCTCAGAATGGGTCACTACAAATGGCAAAACATAAAGTCTGAAATGGAATTCATCAAAGTGAGGATTTTCCTATTGTCTTATTTTCCATGAGGTTCTGATCATATATATAATAAGATTAAAGATTTAGACAACCTGGCAGAAAATTTTCAGACATATGTTCAGAATTCTTCTCTCCCTACAGTAATGCCCTCCAAGCAATGAATATACTTCTATCCTTGCTAGCTGTTCTTAAGGTAAAGGGAGGAAAACATTAGGCTTTGTTACAAATTTCTGCTAGCGGCCAACAGTTCAATTTGACTGAAGATCATGTAATCATGCTCTGTGCTTGACTAGCAAAGTCAAATATTCTGCCCTAATCTAAAGTTAGTAAGGGTGAATGAACAAAGATTGCATAGGCTGTCCCAGAGAAACAGGTGAAGTTCAACTTCTCATATTCCTAACATAATTTTCTTCCTATCAATGCTAGGCCTAGCTGAGGCAATGATATCCTCATTTAAATGTGGTGTTCACTGAGATGTAACCTGTTTTCAGAGTTTGAGGACAAAATTTATGACACTTTAATTTGAGGAACTGGTTAGAATATAATAGGCATATCTGTTGGTGACAGAAAGAAATCACACACAAAAAAATGAGGTCCATATTAGGAAATGAATGGATAACAATGGATTTGTGCCTACTGTCTCTTCTTTTTATCATTTTCTTAAATAGGGATTTTATTATGCTTATTTGGTAATCCTTTAATCTTTGTGTGCTGTGCTCATTGTTTGTTAAACACAACACTTGGTTAAAGGCTATAGGATGTCTAAGTTTGAGTTATGATGAAACTAGAGGAGAAATAAATGTCTCCTAGAAAATAAGAACTCAGAAGAATATAGTCTCAGGTAATCACTTCTAGATGTAATAACTGGAATTATTTAGAATCGTGGCCAATGTTATAATTGACAAAGTATCTCCTTTTAAGGAACTATGTAAACTAGGATTTTGATTTGGTTGTAAGTAAAAGGTAAGCCAACTAACTTCCTCTTAAACATATTGAAATTTATGTTTCTCATACAACTAGAAGTCACAGAGCAGGTATATCAAGACTAGTACTGCAGTTAAAGTTTATCATCAATGGTTTAGTTTCCACTCTAATCCTATTTTGCAATTCTCATTCTCACTTTCAAAGCCCACTCTTTCTCCAAGTTTTGCAGTCACATTCCAGGATGAAATGGCCAAAAATCTAAAAAGCATATGCCAAATATATACTTTTAATGTTATTTTCTTTGAAGCTCCTTTGAGTGACTGATATCATTTTGACATAACTGGGTCACAAGATCATCTCTAATTGCAACTGGGGTCTGGAAATATATTACTAACTGCAAAAATTGCAACCCAGAAATACTGGGCTTTATTTTCATTACTAGGGGAGTGAAGAATTATTGTAGTGGAAGACTATTCATATGTCAACTGTCCATTCACGTAATGAAATCATAAGAGTCCCAATTAATGGCAAGATACTCTTATAAATGATCATTATTTACCATATGAGAAAACCTCTAAATTTTGTAAAATTATTCATTAATGAATTTGTATATTATTCTGCATTTCTGGTGGATTACTTGCTTACAGATCTTCTCACCTGGGAACTTGACAACATTCACATAACTACTGTGAGTACTGCCATGTTTTTATGGGGACCCACTCACCTGTTTGAGCATAGTGAATTGTTTTCTTTGTATGAGGAGGGAGTGGAGAAAGGCTTGCATTAAAATGAGTTACCTAGAGTATACCATCCTCAGTAGTACAGCTGAGTGGTCCGGAGTTATGCATCTGACCCAAGCCCTAGTATTTTCCATGAAGTTTTCGATCCAAAACTGATAACACAAGCCAGACTCTCACTGAGGGTGAAAAGCATAAATGTGTATTGGTAATATATGTCCTCTGAGAGAGAACCAAGGTGACATACAATGAGAGGCAGGAATGAGTCAGCTGTTTCTGAGGATCAGTTAAAAAGCCTGATCTGATCACTTTGGGTGGCTTAAAGTTTCTTTGCTTACTATGCAACATAAATATATCCTTTGGGCTAAGCTCATTTCTTTGACTCTTTCTAAGTTTGGTCAATAGATCAAGAAGTAGTATCTTGATGTTCATCTTAGTTAATATTGGCTAATAATTTATATATTTTCTCAAATGAGCCCAATAATCAAGCATTCTCCTTACCAGATATAGATAGCAACTAAAAAATTTGGAAGGTGATTTGCACTTGGCATATACATATTATAGCTTGGAAAGCCAAATAGTATAGTGGTTATGATCTGTATCATTTAAAACAAGTGGGGTTATTTTAACTGCCATGACCAACAATATAAAATTTCAGTAGCTTCTAACCATGAATGTTTTTATCTTGTGTGTGCACTGAGGCTGGCTATAGTTCTGCTCCACACTGTCTTCATGTTGGGATCTAGCCTGATTAAGTGATCTTTATCTAGAATTTCACCAGTCTCATGCAAAGAGGGAAAGATGAGATGCTATTCATGGATTAGCTCTTAAAGTTTCTAATTGGAAGTGACATGTGGTCCTTTTACCCAAATTAATTGACCAAGCATGTTGCATGATCTCTCCTAAATTGAAAAGGTGGAGAATCAATGAGTATTTTGAGCAATAATGCAACTTTCCACCAAAACAGAGACTCTGGAGACTGCCTAGATTCAAATCCTGCCTTTGCTATTTAATAACAATGTTTTTAGGCATGTTAGATAGCATTCTTCATTACAAAAGTACACATATTTCTTATCACAACTTCATAGAACTAATGTGAGAATTAAGTAACATAATGACTATAGCATGCACAGCACATTGTCTAGCTCAAAAATTCTAGCTTCTTAAAAGTCAAAACATAAAGGTTGGATTAAAATTTTTATTCAAAACATTAAAACTTGACAGATCAGATTAGTAATTTTGCTCTAAATTTGATCTTTTAATGAAATTGCTACCCAAAGATAGCATGCCTAAAATGCCTCTGTCATTAGTTGATTACTTGCCTGAGGCTCTCATTGTCTTTTCAGAATAGTTATTTTGGTTAAAAGTAAAATTTATCAGCTGCTCTTAAGATATAACATAAAACTGATTCTCACATCCTCCTCTAGTGAATGTAAATTACAGAAATGTAAGCCATTACCATGGAGGCGTCTAATGAAATATTAAACAATTGCAATAATGTGTTTTAGTAATTGTACTCTTTGCAATGTTGAAGTCCATAAAAGTGGTATCTACTACTTGAGTTGTTCACCTTTATTTTATTCTCTGGAGACATTTTGTCATAATTATCTACTTGTTGTGGTTAATTTATAGTTTTCTGTATATAATTAGGGAAGACATTAGTGTTTTATTTTCTTTCTGGTAGTCATTTTTCTTTTCACTGGATTTATCAACTCCTTACAACACAGTTCAGCCACTTAGCACAGAAAACTATACTAAGCTATGCCTAGGAGCTACTTCAAAGCATGTTGTCCATCAAGCCAGCTAGAAAACACACTTTTGCAATGATTATAAACTACACTTTTAGGCTTTCACTAACTGAATTAATCTTTCTGTTTTCTGTGGACTTTGCTCACCACTGCTTTTCCTGCTGTTTCTGGGACAAGGGGTGCAATATTTTCTCCTGACCTTGACATAAATGATCACCTCAGCCTTATGCTTTCATTTTATGAGTCACTATTGGCTGAGGTTTTTCTATTACAGCTCTGTAATATACATACAAATACATATATACATATATATGTATATATATGTTAGATAAAACTAGCTAGCACAATTAAATAAAATGAAGACATGCTTGGAATGC
>PVKH010007502.1:0-20169 GCA_004027955.1 Chaetophractus vellerosus | reverse complement strand
TTTTCATAATTTCTCTCTTTCCATTGGTACTCCCTTTGTGTCCATCTATCATTTTCCTGATATCCTTTAGTTCTTTGTGTCCAGGTTTTCCTTTAGCTCTTTGAGCATATTTAGGATGATTTTTAAAAAAATCTTTGGATTACCCCAGGTCTAATCCTCCTTATTGATAGTTTCTATATTTTTCTTTTTCTAAACTTTTACCAGGAGGTCCTGGGGGTCGAACCCAGGTCCCTCCATATGGGAGACGGACGCCCAGCCACCTGAGCCACATCCGTCCCCTGCTATATCTCTTAAGGTTGACCAAAGATACCCAAAGTTACAGTCTTTTCCCTTACAGGATGGTCATATAATAAATCAGGCTTAGGTTTTCACCAGCATTCTAAAAACCAGACCTAGGGAGAAAAACTAGGTCTGGGGACATAAGCATGGTTTCTAATATAGTGAATGTTTAGCCTACCCCGATTATCACAAAATCAGGACAGTGAGAATATTCACATCTTATTGATAGTTTCTAATGCTTTATTTAATCTGCTTCTTTGCCTGGGGTACCACCTCCTGTTTTCTTCGTATGTTTTGTAATCTTTTTTTTTTTTTAATTTTATTTTTAATTTATTATATATCCCCCTCTTTCTGCTTGTTCTTGCTGTGTTCATTTTTGCATTCTTCTGTGTCTGCTTGTCTCCCCCCACTGCGACGACCCGCCAAGTTAGCTCACCGTGCGGCGGCCTTGCCTGTTCGCAGGTCGGCTTGCCCTGCTCACGGCGGCTTGCCCTGCCCACAGTGGCTTGCCCTGCCCGTGGTGGCTTGCCTTCTCGATGTGGTCTGCCTGCTCGAGGAGGCCTCAGGAACCGAACCTGGGGCCTCCCATGTGGTAAACTGGAGCCCTACCCAATTGAGCTATAGCCAGTTCCCTGTTTTGTAATCTTCTGTTGAAATCTGAAAAAAAAAAAAAAAAAAAGAAATCTGTACATTTTGATATTTTGATGTGTTATCTCTGGAAGTTAGCCGCCGAGGCATCTGTTCCTTAAGCTTGTCTCGAGCTAGTGTTATGTCAGCTTTCCTTGAATGCCAAGAGCTGACAACAACAAGAAGCAAAAGTGAAAAACACAAAAGACCTTTCCCATCCAGTCTTTGCATATTGACCTGTGTGAGTGCTCTCATTCTAAGCTCATCTCTTCAGTGGGTTTAGAGAATAGTTGGAGGCCAAAGCATAGGGGCCTCCTTATCCTTTCTGTACATACATCTTGTCTTGGGTGTGTGCATGTGGCCTTAGGAATTCCCCTTTTACATGGATATAAATGTCTCCTCTTCCCTAAGGAACTGCACTGTATGTCCTACAGCCAGCAGTCCTTTGCTTCAGGCAGTCACAGCTTGACTGATCTCCCACAGCATTCTATAGGATAGCTTGTGAGCTGCCTTCTTTATGCAGGGCAAGTTCTGGGACCGTAAGCACGTGACAAGTCCTGGTTTAGTCTCTCAGGCTGCTACCAGAGTGATTGGGCCAGGCATTCACGTTCCAGTATGTACACAAGGGTTACTCTGTTCCCTCTGGAACTGGGACCAGGGACTTTGCCCTGGGAGTACGTCAGTTCCACGCTGAGGTGGTGAGGGGATGGAGTAGAGGTCAGCAAGAGCTCTAGGAGGTCCTACTGCTTTTAAGTTGCCCTTTTCTTGACTTGGTGCTCACCCTGTTACTGCAGTCCTTTAACTTCTCTGGAGCTTTGAGAAAGATGTTTCTGCTAGTTCTTGCTAGCTCAATGCTTTTGTGGGGGGATAATGGATCTCTGAAGTTTCTTACTCCACCATCTTGATTGGGGTGGGCTCAATTGTGGTTTTTTATAAAGTTTATTTTATTATTATTATTTAGGAAGTATTGGGGATTGAACCCAGGACCTCGTACATGGGAAGCAGGCTCTCAACTACTAAGCTACACGCACTCCCCTCAATTATGATTTTTTTTTTTAAAGATTTATTTATTTATATCCCACTGGGAACCGATCCTGGGACCTTCCAGAGTCTCGCACCACCTCAGCTCCCTGGTCTGCACCGTATCTTATTGTCTCTCCCTTGTGTCTCTTTTGTTGTGTCGTCTTGCTGGGCCAGCACTCCTGCATGGACCACGTCTCCGCTCGGGCCAGCTTGCCGCCACCAGGAGGCCCTGGGAATCGAACCATGGACCTCCTCCTATGTGTTAGACAGGAGCCCAAACACTTGAGCCACATCTGCTTCCCTCAGTTATGCCTTAAGTTATTGGAGTTAACTTACTGTTTAAGTTATTAAGTTTTCTACATTTTAACCAGCAATTCAAAGAGATTACCTTTAGTTTTTACTTTATATTTTTTCATGTTATATTAATAGGAGCATAAAGGTTTATTTACTATAATTGTTTTCATTGTAATTATATATTCTATGAAAATAAAATTATCACATTTATAGCTTTTGCTTTGAATTCTACTTTATTTAATATAATAATCTTCCTTTCTTTTTGTGTTTTTAAATAGATCCTTACTCATCCTTTTATTTTTAATCTTTCTCTGTCTTTTTTACCTTTCAGTACAAGTCTAGTTGTTTGGCCTGCTCGCTTTTCATAATAGCCTGCTCTTATTTAATGGACTTGATGTTCTCTTGCGTTTTGATTCTAAAGCAAATATTTTCTAGGGTTTTCTTTAAGAAAGGAAATTTTGTATGTCTAATAGTGGAGTAAGAAGACAGCTCCAAATGTCTGAAGTGCAGCAAAGAAGCCTGTCCAGACCTTTGGAGAGAAAAAAGCAAAACAAGCTGTGGGCAAGTGACCGTATGTCATCATCTATCTCTTACAACATTAAAAATGGGCCGAGCTAGAGAGATGGTTACTTATTTCTACCTCCTGCCCATTGAGGCGTGGTTGTTCTTTAATGTTGTGTCAAAGTATAGTATGGGTATATGAATTAGTCAACCTTTGCTAAATTATGCTGCAGTAACAATCCGCAAATCTCAGTACAACTGTAAAAGTTTGTTTCTTACATTAATGCCTTTTGTGGGTCAGCTGTGGTTCTGTTCCATATCCTTTTCATTCTGGGACCCAATCCAGGATGAAAGAATGAAAAGAGCCATGGTAGAACCTCTGGATGGCTGAATGCTTCTGCTCAAAAGTAGCATAAGTCATTGCTACACAGACTTCATTGGCCAAAGCAAGTCACATGGTCATGCATGGCATTAATGGGCAAGAATTATCCCCCACAGGAATGGTTAGGTAGTGAAGGAGCTGGTAAAAGGAAGGCAGTAAATATTTTGGACAGTAAAACTAGCTGAGACTGTGTATTTATCAATGTGGTGACTCTTTAAAAAAGTTTCCTAAATGTTTGAGGGTATTCAAGGTGAGAGGTTGGGACAAAAGAAGGTATGTACCATGATAACAAGAATTTACTAGTTATAATTTATTGCTGTTTTGGGATCTCTGCAGACAGTGGATCTAATACTTGGTAGCTACTTAATAACCATTTATGTAACTAGTGGTTAAAGATTTTTAACAGTGGCAAGAAAGTAAACTAATTGATTGCATTCTCTTTGCCGCCTTTTGTAGCTTACCTTGAAACCACTTTATAGAGCAATTCTTGGAATGGCACCTTTTATATATAAAATGAAAAGTACTTAGTGGAATGTCATGGTCATTTTTGCCATACCAAAAATATTTTTGTTTTATTTTAAAGTCCTACATATTCATTATAGAAAATTTTTTAAAAATATGTGTAAATACGAGCAAGGAAAAGATCATCTTTTCTGACTACTCAAGACAGCTACTGATAATGTTTTATTAGGTATTCTGTGTTTCTTTTTCTTTTTTCATTGTATAGTTTTAAAAACAATTTAATTTTAATTGTGGTTAAGTGTACATAACAAAAAACCAGTTTAACTGTGTTAAGAGGAAGTTCTTTAAGTACTTTGACAATACTGTGTAATGTTCACCACTGTTTCCATACTATTTTCATAATATCAGACCAAAACTCATATTCGTTTAGCAGTAACGCCCCAAACCATGCCCCCCTACCTGGTAACCACTATTTTGCTTTCTGTCCATACAAATTTGATTATTCTCAGTGTTTCATATAAGAAAAATTATGCTGCATTGTTCTTTTGTATCTGGATTATTTCATTCAACATGATGTCTTCAAGTTTTATCGATGTTGTAGCATATACCAGCTCATCACTTCTTTTTATGGCTGAATCGTATTCTATTTTATGGATATACCACATTTTGTTTATCCATTCATCTGTCAATAAACATTTGGGTTGCTTCTACCCTTGACTCTTGTAAATAATACTGCTGTGAACATTTACAACATTAATTGTAATTAATTGACAGATTATTTTCTTGATTAACTTTTCAGATTGTTTAATTATTCATATATAGGAACCTCACTTACTCCCGAGTGTTTATTTTGTATCCGGCAACTTTGCTCAATTTGTTTATTACTTATAGTAAATTTCTTGTGACTCCTTTGGGGCTTTCTATATATAGGATCATGTCATTTGTAAATCGTAAAAGTTTTGCTTGAGTGTAATTTAGCAGTGAAACCATTTGGTCCTGGACTTTTCTTTGTTGGGAGGTTTTTAATTACTGACTCGGTGTCTTTACTTGATAGAGCTGTTTTAATTTTCCATTTCTTTTCGCATCAGCTTAGATAATTTGTGTATATCTAGGTATTTGTTCATTTCATTCCATTCAGGTTTTCTATTTTTTTTTTTTTGACATATAACTGGTCATAGAACAATCTTGTAATCCTTTTTATTTCTGTAAAGTCTATAGCACTGTCCCACTTTCATTCCTCATTCCTCTCTCTCTTGTCAGTCAGCTAAAGGTTTGTTGATTTTGTTGATTTAAAAACAAACCAAGGGGCCGGCTCGATAGCCCAGTGGATAGGGCGCCGGCATACCACATGGTAGGCCCCGGGTTCGATTCCCGGGGACCTCTCCTAGCGGGCAGACCGCCTTGGGAATGGCAAGCCGCCATGGGCGGGCCGGAGCTGCCGTGGGCAGGGCAAGAAGCTGCCACGGACAGGGCAGGAGCCACCACGGGCAGGGCAGGTCGCCCGCGGATGAAGCGCAGCCAGCCACCCGTGAACTGAAAGCCGGCCGTGAACGGACGCAGAGACCGCCCACAAGCGGGGAAAGCCACGCCTGCGCAGTGACCACTCTCAGCGCGTTGCCGCAGCGGGGGGAAGGGGAGATATGTAATAATATAAATAAATCATTAAAAAAAAAAAAAACAAAAAAAACCAAAACTTGGTTTTGTTGATTTTGTTGTTTTTCTATCCTCTATTTCGTTTATATCTGATCTAACTTTTAGTATTTCCATCCTTTCATTAACTTTGGACTTAGTTTGCTCTCTCGTTTCTTTAGGTATAAAGTTTGGTTATTGATTTGTGATCTTTTTTTAATGTAGGCATTTAGAGCTATATATTTTCTTCTGGGCATTGCCTTTGCTACATCCTTTGGTTTGTTGTGTTTTCCTCTTCATTTGTCTCAAAATATTTCCTAATTGCCCTTCTGATTTCTTCTTTGACCTATTTATTATTTAATTTAATTTTTCAGTTTTCCTTCTGTTACTCATTTCTAGCTTTATTCCATTGTGGTCTGAGAATATGCTTTGTTTGATTTCAATTTTTTAAAATTTATTAAGTTTTGTTTTGTGGCCTAACATATAGTCTATCCTGGAAAATGTGTACTTCAAAAGAATTCTGCTGCTGTTGAATGGAGTGCTCTATATTTGTCCATTAGGTGTAGTTGCTTAATGGTGTTGTTCATGTCCTCTATTTCCTTATTGATCTGTTTAGATCTAGTTTTGTTGTTGTTGTTGTTGTTGTTGTTTTTAAGGAGGTACTGGGAATTGAACCTGGCATCTTGTACATGGGAAGCCGGCAGGCAGGCAGGTAGGTTAAGCAGGCACTTAACCACTAATCTATATCCATTTCCCTAGATCTCGTTTTATAATTTATTGAAAGTTTTGTATTGAAGTTTTCAAAAATTATTGTGGAGCTGTATATATTTCTCCCTTCAATTCTGTCAATTTTTACTTAATATATTTTGGGGCTCTTGTGAGGTGCATATTTTGTTTAAATATTTATGAAAAAATATTCATATAAATAAATTTATATCTTTTTGCTGTATTGAATCTTTTATAAATATATATAATCTTTGTCTCTTTCAGTCTTTTAACTTAAAATCTGTTTTGTTTGACAGTAATATAGCCATGCTTGCTGTCTTTTGGTTATTGTTTGCATGGAATATCTTTTTCCAGCCCTTTACTTTCATTCTCTTTGTGTCTTTGTACCTAGTGAGTCTATTGTAGACTGCATATAGATTAACTGAGAAGAAAAGAGTTACTTCTGTCATTTAGCTGTTTTTCTGTATATCTGTTCTGGTTTTTTGTTCCTAAATTACTCCATTATGGCTTTTTTTTTTTTTTTTTTTTTTTTTTTTTTTTTTTTTTTTTTTTTTTTTGTATTTAGTTGATTTTATGTTGGGTACCATTTTGATATCCGTTTCTTTTCTGTATATTTTTTAGTTATTTTCTTCATGGTTACCTTTGTAATTACAATTAAAATCTCAAACTAATAACAACATAGTTCAACTAGTACCAATCTAGTTTAAGTAGTATACAAATGCTCTACTACTATACCTCTTTGCCCCTCTCCCTTTATAGTCATTTTCTCAGATTATATCTTTAATCACTGTGTGTACTTTAATATAGATTTCAAATGTTATTTTCACATTTGCTTATAAAGGGAAAAGTAGTTACAAATTAAAAGTAAAATAATATGGGGCTTTATATTTACTTATGTAGTTACCTTTACCATTGTTCTTTATTTTTTCTGATGACTTTGAGTTACTGTCTACTGTCCTTTTATTTCAGCCTGAAGGACTTGTATTTCTTGTAGGGAAGACTTCTGGTAATGATCTCTTTCAGCTTTTGTTTATTTGTAAATGTCTTAATTTCTTATTCATTTTTGAAAGTTCATTTTCCTGAATATAGAATCCTTAGATGGCAGTCTTTATAAGGAATTTAAATATGCCATGTCATTGTCTTCTGACTTCCATGGTTTCTGATGAGAAAGGTGCTGCTAATCTTATTGGGATCTCTTGTATGTGACAAGTTGCTTCTGTCTTAGGTGAATATGTTCATGTCTTTCATTAGATTGGGGAAGTTTTCCACCTTCATTTCTTCAAATACTCTTTCTGCCTCTTTTTCTTTCTGCTTCTCATGCTGGTTAAGTTGAATTATCTTGTCTTCAAGTTCACTGATACTTTCTTCTGCCTGCTCAACTCTGCTATTGAATTTGATGAATTTTTCATTTTAATTAGTGTACTCTGCAGCTCTGAAATTTGGTTTCTTTTTATAATTTTTATCTCTTTATTTTGTTTGGGTATTTTCTTAATTTATGGTCTGAGCTTAGTTTTTTGTGTGGATATTCCTTTAGATCATTGAACATGTTTAAGACAGTTGATAAAGTCTTTGACTAATAGTTCCAGTGTATGAACTTCCTCAGTGATGGTTTCTGGCAAATTCTTTTTTCACTTTGAGTGGCCATATTTTTCTGCTACTTTGTTTTGTGAATTTGTTGTTGTTGTTGGAAACTAGACATACTGAGTATTATGTTATAACTCTAGACATCTAGGTCTCCCACTCTGGGATTGCTAGGTTTTTATCGTTGTTGAGGCTGGAACCATCAATTTGTGACTTTTCCAAACTATTTTTGCTCATAAATGAGGAATGGAAAGAGTAAAAGAGAGAGAAAAAAAATAGGTACTGCATCTTTAAGAGTCCTCTGCTGATTTTGCTTGAGGGGACTTGGAATAATGGCTGCCCTCAGAGCTGACCTTCCTGAGATCTGAAACAGGTGATCTAAAGTTGTGATCAGATAACAGCAGGTAATCTAAAACTGTGATCAGATAACAGTCCTTCCTATTTTGGAGGACTAGGTCCTTATCATCCTGGTACAAGCAAGCTGCACCAAAAGTCTGGGTTGCAGTCCACACTGCTGCCTGCTTTGCAGCTGGGAGTTGGGGGATGGTAGCTGCTTCATAGAGGGCAAAATTCACTGATAATTTACTCTAACTTATCAGCCTCTTCCTTTAGCTCTTTCCTCCATGCTGCACAGTGTCCTACTAAATTCCAGAGTTTCAAAATAGTTATTTAAACAGTTCCTGCTACTTCAGTAGTTGATGTGTTAAGAGAGGCTGATTTCCTGAAGCTTCCTACTCTACCGTCTTCCCACCTTTCAATATAGTTTTTGAACATTGTCCATGTTTATGATCATAATGTAATACTCATTTTTGAAAACACTGCAAATCAACAACTGTTAGGGTAGTAGAGGAAATATCTAAGTATTACAAGGTTAATTTTAACTTTCTTGTTTTCTCTTCCCTACTCTACTCCTCCATAGGAATTATTCACTTACTCACAAGAGGTCACACTCCATTCCTTTTCCTTTTCTCACCATGCCAAGAATGGAAATGAATAGAAGAATGATGAGAATTAGCAGGCAAAATATAAAAGTGCCTAGATAATTTTCAGACTAGGTAATCAGTTCCTGGAGAATCAAGTTCTTACTCCTTTTTTCTTTCTTTTATTCGGAGATCACTTTTTCATATCGTAGAATTTGTATAGTCTTTTGAATGATCTAAAGTCAGAAACTTGATAATAACAGTTGATTCTCGTCCTACTATCATTTTTCTGACTAGATAAACTTAGAGTCATTCAAGCATCTAGCCTCTACTTGAACCTCTCTATTGAATGCCCTGTTTATCAATAGTTGAAGCATTTTTTAGCTAGCAATTGATCTTTTGTGTAAGCAAGCCGTTGTACAAGTTCACCAAGCTTTGTTCTTTCGTATCATTAATCATCTTCCCCTCTAAGCTTTGGAAATGTAGCTGAATCTTGAATCATCTGGCCCTTCCCATCCTGCTGATGTGAATGCATGAAATATTTGTTGTTCTCAGTATAGAGCTGAGAATTGGTTTGTCTTCTGTAATGCACAGGTTGAATATCTTAGAAATACGTTACTAAAAGGTATCTTTTGTGTCCATCTGACAAAGAGATCTGATCAGTGCTATAAAAGTTACTATATAGATGACATGATTAACCAAACTGTTTATTGAAGTCTTTTGCATAACTACGGTACATAATGTGATTTCCAAATATTTCAAAATACTAAATGTAGACTCAAGAGGTTCAGTGACCTGTTTTATTTAAGTTTTGATAAATTTCTCTATTTTAGTGTCTTAGTTGCTATTATTTTAGAAACCTTCACTCTGCCAAATAGGTTAGGAGTATGTACAGAATGACAGCTTAAATAATGTACGTGTTTGCAGTTGAAGCAGATGCCCTTAAGTAAAGCCACCAGATCAAAGAAGAGACAGGGAACAAAAAGGAGGAGAACAAAACCTCCATGTAACATCTGTTGGAGACTAATGTGAGTCCTGTAAATTATGCTTTGTTTCCCATCCCAGGTTTTATTTTAGTTTTCCACGTTCTAGGAAAGCATTTTTGATTCATTCTGTAATAGCAGAGTGTTGGTAACTTCTTAAAGAAATGTGATTCATTGATAACTTTGAGTTGCCCTGTGATTACTTATCTCATCTAGCATTCCCTTCTTTAAGAAAAATGTCCATTATTAAGATCATCTAACAGGTCAGACATCAGTCTTGATTGTCAAGTGCCTCAGATCGCTTCAGGATACTAATGTGATCCTGATGGGATTCATCAGAGTACTGATGCGCTTGGATAAAGGACAAGTCAAGGTTGTAGTCTCTTCTGTGGTGCTATTCCTTACAGGATCCCAAAGAATAAAAATTTCCAAGTAGGGAATAGCATGATTTATGAGAATATTTACTAGAGTTAAGGTAATACTTTTAAAAATAAAAACATTAACTTGAACTTAGTTTTAAGTTAGCCCTTAGAGATAGAAGGGAAAGTTAAAATTTTGTTAAGCTATATTTAAAGTCTGGATATTTTGGTAGAAACCGTTTTCCCTACAGTATCCCATTATTTCCTTTAATGTCTCAGAAAGAGTGCCTGTTGTCAGAATGAAGGGAAAAAAATGACCAGTTTTTTAAATCAGGCTTCATTGCAATGACATAGAAGGGAGAAAACATCTTAATCTAGAGACAGGTTACTTCCCAACTCAGCCTTTTCCTCCTGTGAACAACAGGAAAACTGCAGGGTCATCCTAACTGCTGTATAACTGTAAAGAATTTTAAAAATTAAATTGCTATGTTGTATTCCTTTGGAATCCTTAGTTAGATAACTTTACTGAGCTGGTGCCTTATAGAAATGTGCAGGTTGAGAGGTGTTTACTTTCTAAAACTAGCTTTCTTCTCTTTGTTTACCATCATATGATGAAAAAATCCAACATCTGAAATTTCTAACATTTACAAAAGCATGGGAGTAGTAAACCCTATGTACCCATTACCCAACTTCAGTAGCTATTATTAACTCATGACCTATTTTGTTTTATCTATCCTGCTGCCTTCCCACCCCAGATCATTTTGAAGCAAATCCCAGATATCAGATCATTTCATTAAAACGAATTGCTTTTGGTAGTGATTGTGGAAGCCAATTTTCCTAGTGGCATGAGCACAGAGGCTAAGGATGAATAGAATTTATAATCTCTGCATTGAAGAGATTAAGTTTTAAGAAAGGAGCTCATATTTTCACTGGATACTCAGTGTTCAGGGAACCAGGAATTTTCTTCAAATTTTTTTTGTCTTTCAAGTAGGGATGTATTTGCAAAGTTAGGGTTTCCTCATCCTGTACTGTTTTGGCCATCCCTTATCTAAATAGTATTGAAGGGAAGAAAGAATTATTTCACCAAGAGCCAGCTTTGAGAGGAGTCAGATATATTGGGTACATTTAGGAAGTACTCCTTTATACTGTAATAAGATACCTCATAATAATAGCTCTTAAAAAGCACAAATAAAACACTTAAAGGTAGTCTTTTTTTGTAGTAGTCAGTAGGACAAAGTATTTCCTTTTTTGAGTCAAAATAAAATTTTCTTTCAGGTTCCTAAGATTTGCAAGTATTGGTTGTATCATTTTTTGTTGTTAAACCTACTGGTTTCCTAGGCCAGTGGGTCTTTTTTATGTATACTTTGACCTTGCAGTTTAAACTGAATTCCTTTTGTCCTTTGAAGGAGGCATAAAGCTGTCCGTTCATGTTGGTGAGAGTGAGATAGAATTCTCACTTTTATCTATGATTTCTATGTCCCAAGTGGCACATTATAACAACAGCGTCTCAATTTAGTTCTTGAAAAAAAAAGTAGATTAAACAGATTAAATAAAATACTTGAAGTGTTTTTCTTCTAAAGTTAAAGCCAATTTAGCCAGAATTGTTCATTCTTAGGGTTTAGCTCTTGAACATAGAAGGCTGTGAGTTCGTTTTTATATTTTACTTTAGTACTGTTTGGAGGGTAATTTTGGACTTGGCAGTATTGTATACTGAAAGTGATGGACTGAGCTAGATCAAGAATCTTAATTTGCAGGGTGATTAAATATGTGTCTACATTTCTTCAGTAGCTAAATAGAAGTAATTATATTTATATTCTACCTATTTTGCGGGTAGGTTGTTAGAATTACTATAATTAGATTTTTCAAAATTGACGGAAATATTTGAGCTGCTTCACAGGTGCTATATAAAAGCAAGGTGCTATTAACATCTCTCTCTTTTCTTATAAGCCCAGATAATAAGCAGATTTTTAAAAACTTTTCCATTTATTTATTTATTTAGCAGTTTTTTTATTGAGGTATATTCACATACCCTATGATCATTCTCAAGTGAATAATGAATGGCTTTTAGTATAATCACAATGTTGATTTGTGTTTTTGATACCATAAATACATTATGACTTTTTCTCTTCTCCCAGTATATATTCTGATAAATGTTTTGATATTTGTTCTCTTAATGTGTTCAGTAGCTGGGATGCTATAAAAGCCTTCTTGTGTGCTATTTTTAGGACACAGCGAGGAGGTGGCGGGTTAATGGCAAGGTAATGGAACTGTCCTAAGTGTTCGCCTGTGTGTCCTTCTGGCCTCTCCACTTTCGGGTAGAGTTACTGTTACGCTATACTCAGGGTAGTGTCACTGTGTTACAGCGACACGTCTCACTGTCTTTGGACAATCTGAATCAGTTTGCCTGTTGCCTGGCTGTCTTCAGCTCAATTTTTGTCTGGTTTCTCCACGTTTCCCACCCCCCCACAACCACCATTTTATATCTTAAAAATCAAAGGTTGATGATCTACTTGTCTGACTATCCCAGGGATGATGAGTGCTTTCTAATAAAGTCACCTGGAGGTCCTTCACCTGCTGCAGCATAAATTAGAGAATCAGAGAAATAATAAATGAGCAACACTGAGACTAGAGTCTGGTTACCAGACTCCCCAGTTTCTCCAGGCTTCCATTATGTGTTTATGGATGAAATTGCTCTCTTTGTCTGGTTTGGGTTAAATAGTGTTAATTGCTAATATGTTTGATTTTTCAACAGAATTTGAATATATTTCATGCATGTTTTGTAAAATGTTCTTTTTTTTTTAGTCCTAATAATAATAGCTGGTAAACCTTATACGTCGTTTTCCCAAACTCATTGGAGGACTTAGAGGACTGAGCTTGTCATATAATGAGACAATCTGTGATATATTTTGTGATTTGATGTTTTCCAATATATAGAACTTAAAGATCTACCAGGATGTGGTGTGGTAATTTTCAGGGAGCTGATCTCTTCTCTTTCTCACTGGTGGTCTCTTTTGCTACATTGTTAGGTTGACCTACCCAAACTGTTGGTTTCTGTTACATTTGGAAGTGAATTAATTTTAAGAACAAATGAGATGACTTCCTCAGGATAGCATTCTAAATAGATAGGTGGGGACAGTTGTCTGTGGATTATGAAATGCTTACAAACATCCTTCATTGTATCATACAATTTGATCTGATATTCTGCTTCTAAAATGCCTTTGAAAACAGTAATAACATATATTGGTACTTAGTAAATAAAATAAACAAGGAGACCTCTGATTTAAACTGAATTTGTCTGATTCTAGGGCCAAATAATGAAGACTATTTCTAAGAAAAACTTGGTACAGGTAGCGGAACCTCTTAAGTGTTTTGATTGTTATTTCCAAAATAGCAGCTTTCTAGACTATGATTACCTAGTGTATATAAGAAGCCTTGTTACCCATGTTAAATATTAAGTTAAAAAAGTCATCATTATTCTAATTCATATTTAGGCATATGTTTAAGCACCAGCTTCATTATTCGGACTTTAATTTCGTTTCTTTTTTTTTTTTTATTTGCTATTTGCAAGTTTATTTCTGAGTTGCAAAGATTATTTCCCCTTCCCCATGTTTTTAGAATTTCCTGTATTTCCGCATTCAGTCTTGGCTGCCACAACCAGACAGACAAAGTGGGAGGACCTTCTTTTTTTTGTTTTTGTAGTGGAAATCTTAGCAGCAAACATTACCTGCTCCAGGTCTATCAGAGATGCATTGGACAGCATTTTATATATTCCTATCACAATTCCAAATAACTTACTTGAAAATTACATGGCTAATATGATACCTTGAAATGTAGGAAATTAATGGCTTATTTTTGTTGTATGCCTTGAAACACATTAGCCATAAAAATCAGCTTTTAAAATCATTATTTCTTTTTTGCTTTGGAATTTAATTCTTGCTTTGGAGAATTAAAATTGGTTCTTGAGCTTTTCCCCCATAGCATTTTTTTTTGTTAAACTTTTAATTTTGAAATAAATTCAAACTTAGTGCACGGTTGCAAATATATAGTCAATAGAGAGAACCCTTTCCCAGCTACCCAGATTTACCAACTTCTGACATCTTGCCACATTTGTTCATTTGTTTTTTATTTTTATTTTTATTTTTTTAGAGTTAGTTTTTTATGTGTGTGTTTTTTAAATTTATTATATATGCTCCCCTTTCTGCTTGTTCTTGTTGTGTTCATTTTTGCGTTCTTCTGTGTCTGCTTGTCTCCCCCCTGTTGCAGTGACCCGCCGAGTCAGCTTACCATGCGGTGGCCTTGCCTGCTCGCGGGCGGTTGCCCTGCTCGCAGGCAGCTTGCCCTGCCCGTGGCGGCTTTTGCCCTGCCCACGGTGGCTTGCCTTCTCAAGCCTGTCTGCCCGTTCAAGGAGGCCCTGGGAACCGAACCTGGGGCCTCCCATGTGGTAAACCGGCACCCTACCGATTGAGCTACAGCCGGCCCCCATTTGTTTTTTAAATCTGTCTGTCTACTATCTACCTATCACAGTTTTTGGACTAAACTATAGCAGGAATCTGAATGAGAAAAGACTCCTTGTTTATTAATTTATGTGGAGTGAGGACCAAGTGACCACTTAAGATAGAAGAGTGATTACATAGATTACTTAGTACTTCCTTTGTTCATTCTAAAAAAAAACATTCATTCATTCATTCCACATTGTGTGAGCTTTTGTGGACCAAGCCATGTGACATGACAAGAGTAGAGACACAAGTCCTTGCTTCCAAGGGATGTAGTTCTAAGCTTAGGACATGCAAAGGGGACAGTAGAAGAAATCCACTTAAGCCAATCTGTTTGGCATGTAGCCAAAGGTTAAGATGGCAGGAAGGGTTAGGCAGGCCAAGAAGGGAGGACAGAAAGGGAGCAGGGGTAGAATTCAACAGAGAATGAATTCAGTTTTTCCTAAGAATAGTTCCTTAGTTCATTGTTACCAATCTCTACTAGTTACATTTAACATTAAATCAACTGTTTTTGGTTCCCTAATGTTGATATATTATAAATTTGAATATTTTCCCCATGCTGAAACCATCTTTGCTGAATTTTCTCTTTGCAGGTTTTTACCTGCTGTGCATGGTCTACGTTCTCCTTTTGCCAGTGCTATAATGTAATGTCTGTAGATTTAAGCTCTCAGCTTCCCAAACCCACCTTCTGTGCTGTCCAGAGAAAGCATTCTAAAATACAAATTGAGTCCTGGCACATTACTGTTTAAAATCCTTCAGGAGCTCCCTTGCCTCCTTAGGCCAATACAACATGGTCTGGTCTCATATCTACCCTTATACTCTTGCCCTTGGGATGGTTTCATTTCTACTGAGTGTTCACTTTCCACCTAGAAAGCAAATCAGTGAACTTCTCTGTATCTTGCACAGCCCTTCTGGATACTTGTCTGGCCCCTGGTGGACTTTCTACCACACTTAGTCCATCAGTCTCCCTTCCCTGCTGCCTGTGTGCCTTGCTTGACCTGCTCGCCATTGTCAGATGAAGCACACTGTGCCAGAATGATTTGTTTATTGTCGATTCCTGTCCCAAATTTGAACTCTTTGAGACAGAACCTACGTCTTTCTCTTTTAGACCCTTGTGTTCAACACAGTAACTGCCATGTAATAAATAGCCACTAACTAATTTAAGCTTCACAGTGTAACATTTAAACTTATACTTAATATTTTCAATTTCATTGTTGTATTTGGATGATAATTGTGAGTGAAAAATGCTAATGTTTATTGAGCTTTTTACTCTGTGTAAGGCACTGTTCCAAGTGTTTTACTTAATATTAAAACTAAATTCTCGGGCCCGGCTAGATAGCTCAGTGGATAAAGAGCGCGCTGGGATACCACATGGGAGGCCCAGGTTCGGTTCCCGGGGACCTCTCCGAGCGGGCAGACGGCCTTGAGAAAGGCAAGCCACCGTGGGCAAGGCAAAAAACCGACACGGGCAGGGCGGAGCCCCCACGGGCATGGCAAAGTCACCCGTATAAAGCAGAGCTGCTGCCTGCGGAAGCCGGCAGCCCGCAAAAACATGGAGGACTGCTGCCCGCAAAACATGGAGCGGAGCCACCCGTGAAAACGGAATGGAGCCACCCATGAACGGAGCGAGCTGCCGCTGCGGAGGGCCGACTCGGTGCGTCGCCGCAGAGACGGGGGGAGACAAGAAGCGAACATAGAGAAACACAGAAGAATGGACACACAGCAAGAGCAAGCAGAAGGGGGGGGATGTGAAATTAAAAAAAAAAAATTAAAAAAAAAACAAAAAATTAAAAACAACAACAACAACAAAAAAAAAACCTCAATTCTCCTAATAGCCTTTTGAATTGGGTACTCTTATTATCTGCATTTTATAGATGAAGAATCTAAAGCTTAGAAAGAGACTAAGCAACTCATACAAGATCTGCAGTCAGTAAGTGCCTGAGCTGGTACTTGTTTGAACGCTTTCCAGTTGATGACTTGAAGTTACTGCTTGTCTTCTAGACTATGTTCCCTGCTAACCTCAAAATCAAGTTTTCATGTGAGATGTTTTGTCCCTGTTTTAGAATGACGTGGTTTTGCTGTCAAGACTGTTGCAAAACCTGTCCTTTCCACTGAACACCACAGTCAGGTTACAGTACAGAGTGAATGAAGAATTGAGTGGGAATTTCAAATAGATGGAGTGACTCACTAATGTGTGTGTGTGTGCGCGCGCGCGCACGTATATATTTCTATTTATTTTGTCAGATTTCTGGATCTTAGCCACTGAAATACAGATTGACAGTCACAGAAGGAAGCACATTTTAAAGTTTTTAGTGATGCTTTGAACATAAAAGATGATTTTAAACATGAACCAGCATTCTCTTAGCAGAGCTCTTCCAATATGACTGTAAGCCTTATGAATCAGCTGTTTTTTCTAAATGGTAATAAATGAAATATAACCATTTTTACTTGGTGTTACTAAATTTTCTGAGAAAACTAAAACTTAGTTTACATAGGCTGTGTTCTCTTGTGCTTCTGAGATCCATGTCAAGAGGAGGTAGTCTTTAGTACAAAGATAGCAAAGCGTTCCAGAGGCAGCCCTCCATTGCTGGGTTCCTTGCCTCTCTACAGCATCTCTCATATTCTCTTCCTCGTTTTACAGTCCTGCTGTAAAACGAGGAAGAGAATTATTGACTAGTCCTTGGATGCATCTGGCATTTTTATGTGGTGTTTTACTTATGCCCTCAGGCTGTTTCTTTAGCCTAGAATGCTGTTCCCTGATGTTCCTGTGTAACTCTACCAGCTCACATTTCCTTGCTACTTCTGCTGCAGTGTCTTCTTATTCTCATAGTAAGGGTTGGTAGATTTTTCTCTCCTTTCACAGTCCTATGGAAAGTCACAGGATTCTCTCATTTGATACAGTATACATGGAAGTAGTAACTGGGAATCACTGTACATGGCTTAGATGTTAGTGACAATATTTACAACACATAGTACAACTTTTAGTTTTTTGGTATGTTTTTTCTTTTCTGTGTATTTTTGAAAACAAACAAACAAACAAACATAGTTCAAATGTTTTTAAAAAGTCCCTTGATAAGCATTTTGTTATATGTTCATTGTACTGATATATCATAATTTGCCTAACTATTCCTAGGCTGATTTTACATTAAGATTATTTCAGTTTTTAAGTATTAAAAGTAAAGTCATGGTGAACATTTTTGGGCATATATCTTTGCATTTCAGATTATTTTCTTAGGACAGATTGCCAAGAGTTGAATTACTGGGTACAGGGATAGAAACATTTTTAGGATTCTTGATACATGTCCTGTCAAATTGCTTTCCAAAGGAGTTGTAACAATTTGCCCTCCCACCAGCGGTGTTAGAGAGGGCTCTCTTTACCCCATTTAACTTATTTATTTTGAGGCCTTCCTTCATTCCTTTGTGGTGAGCTTTCCAAGCTGGGTAGACCTTAAGTAAATTGGCTCAGATTCCGAAGTAAAATTGCCTTTTAACAAAAACTCTATAAAATCCATTTTAAAATAAGAGAGGGAATGATGAAAGGGTTAGTTTTGAAATGTCCACATCTAGATGATATTATTTTGTGAAGTACATATTGAATAAATTAACTTTTCTTCCCTCAGTAGCAATAGTTATCTTTTTACAACCTTTGAATCTTTTTGGAATTTTAAAGCCTAATAGCTATATTGGATTTCTAGATTAATTGGAATAAACACATTTTGAATATAAAATTGGCTTACAGAGTTTTTCATAGAAGTTGAACCTTTTTAAGGAAAATACCAAATTAAGAAAACCTGGGATTTCTTTCTTTTATTCCTTGTGATAGTGTGTTTGCGATTTTTAACAGAAACTTCCACACTTCCTCTCTGTGCTCTACACAGCCTGATCCACTTAAAGAACTCGTGGGAAACCCACAGTGAGGATGACCAGCAGCAGGATTCCTTTCAGATTTTTCTCTATTTTCTCAGGCTTAATTATGTTTCAGTGTGTCTTCATCAGTGAAGTGAAATTAGAGATTTGAATCATGTATCAGTCGCCTTCTAAAACAGTCTGGTTTTCAGTTGGCTGCAGTCTATTTAGTGTTTTCGTGATGCTAATATTGAATGGTTTTTAGTCCTAAAACTTGGTTGTGGTGATAAATCTTGTTCTGTATAGAAGTCCTCCAGGTCACCTAGCAGAGTGCTGTTGGTTTCTGTTAATGACTGCATTGTCCTTTGCTCTCTCATGGTACTCAGTGACTTCATTGATGTTGCAGTAAAGCTTTTCCCTTGGACTTAACCATGATAAATACTCTTCAGGGATAGCAGGAGGCAGGTAGCATGTATGTGAGGGTCAGCTTGTCAATTAAATAGCTGTGCACATCTCCTATTTCTTGATTGGGCCAATGCTTGGCAGTCTTCAGCAAAGACTCTGAAACCATTAAAACACTTCTCCATTGAGTTTCCACTCCTTACTCTGTCCCCCGCAACCGGAATTGTTCATATTAGATGGGGGTCTAATTCTCATTGCTGTTCTTATGGTACTACATCTGTGAAGATATCAAAGATGTGAAATGTTTGCTAGTTTCTCAGTTGTGTGATCAGTGGCAGGCTTTCTTCACATAGCCGATTTAATTCTGATGAATATATTCAAACGTAGAGCCTTTTTGTTGAATACTGGCACTTGGTTGTTTTGTATAGGGCATGTTTCATTTCTTCTTTTATTAAGGTTGATAAGCCCATATTTAATTCATCCCATTGTAGCTGCTGCATAGTTTTTATTGGAGGAGGTTTTAAAATTTGGCCGGAAGACTTTTGCTTTCTTCCTCTTTTCAGTGTTGAAGTGCTATTTTGGACAGTTGGTCCTTTCTCTGTAGTTTCTGTGTAGTTTCTTGACTTCTTTCATAAAGCTGAAGGTTGACTCTAAAACATTTTTCTGCCTACCCTGCAGGTGAACCGAGGCTGCATTTCGAGGTATATAAGTTAGTTATGTGGAGGAAAAGGTGAGGGTAGTAAGTTAGCTCACCTTGTTGACCCAGGAGTAAATGTGGTATTGGCTTTTCTGCTAAAATGTTGTAGTTTTATTTTAATTTTTTCCTTTGAGTTTGCGTGTGCCTTGTAATGTGTGTATGTGTTTTTTAAGATTTATTTTATTTATTTATTCCTCCCACCTTGTTTGCACTCTCTTTCTGCTCTCTGTGTCCATTTTTGCTGTGTGTTCTCTGTGTCTGCTCGTCTTCTCTTTTAGGAGGCACTGGGAACCGAATCTGGGACCTCCCATGTGGAGAGGGGTGCTCAATTGCCTGAATCACCTCAGCTCCCTGCTATTGTTGTATCTCTCCTTGTCTTTCCTTTTTGTGTCTCCTTGTTGTGTCATCTTACTGTGTCAGCTTGCCGTGCCTTCTCTTGCTTGTCTTCTCCAGGAGGCACTGGAAACTGAACCCAGGACCTCCCGTGTGGTAGGCGGGAGCTCAATTGCTTGAACCATATCCACTTGCCTGTAATGTGTTGAAGCGTCAATTTTTATTTGGAAGGAAACTTTTAAATTGTCTCTATTTTAGTGACTGTATGATCCTACATTACACAGATAACATTTGTTCTCCTTTTATTTGGTTCATTAAATTTTTTTTCACATGGGGAAAAAAATGTTTGCAATTACCTGTGAAATTTAATGCTTTTTCTTCACTTATTTCTTTTAATTTCTGTTTGGGAATGCTGTGTGCCAGAAAGTAAGTGAATTAAAACAGGTTTAATTTGTATATCTTATTATTAATTTAGCTGATAATCTCAAAACTACTCTATAGCTTTTTGGGGGGGGCGGGGTTTGAACCCGGGACCTTGTATGTGGGAAGCTGGCACTCAACCATGAGCCCCACCTATTCCCCTGAGTTGGTTTTTTTAAAAATTAATTAATTTATTTATTTTATATATCTAT
>PVKH010007501.1:6762-20266 GCA_004027955.1 Chaetophractus vellerosus | reverse complement strand
CACCAAACCTGCACCACCAAACCAAACAATATCACCACCCACCAGTTCCATTCCCCCAACATTTAACCACATGCCATCACCTCACCACAGATTACATCCCCATGAATGATGTCCCTCAACATTCTCTTCTCTTTCTCTTTCTCATAAACCTATCTTTCAGACCCTAGTTCTCAGGGACTGCTCAATTTCCTTAATTCATAAAAGTGAGGCCATGTACAGTTCATTCTTCAATGCCTGGCTTGGTTCACTCAACCTAAGGTCTTCAAGGTTCATCCATGTTATCCAATGTGTTAGCACTTTATTACTTCTTGCTGCTGAGTAATATTCCATTGTATGTATGTGCCACATTTTGACTATCCATTCACCTGTTGATGGGCACCTGGTTTGATTCCTACTTTTGGCAAGAGTGAACAATGCTGCTATGAACATTGGTGTACATATATCTGTTCATGTCTTTGCTTTCAATTTTTCTGGGTATATACCCAGCAGTGGAATCACTGGATCATATGGAAGATCTATATTTGGTTTTTTGAGGAACCGCCAAGCTGTCTTCACAGTGGCTGGACCAATCCACAATCCCACCAGCAGCGGATGAGGGTTCCAATTCCTCCACATCCTCTCCAACATTAGTAGTCCACTGTTTTTATAATGGCCACCATTCTAATGGGTGTAAGATGGTATCTCATTTCTCTAATAGCTAGAGATGTTGAGAATTTTTTTCATGTGCTTTTTAGCCATTTGTATTTCTTCCTTGGAGAACTGTCTTTCTGTCTTTTCAGGTCACTTGCACATTTTTTTAAAGGGTTGTTAGTCCTTTTATTTTTGAAGTGCAGGAAGTCTTTATATGTGCAGGTTATGAGGCTCCTATAAGATATATGGTTGCCAAATATTTTCTCCCATTGGGTAGGCTGCCTTTTTATTTTCTTGATAACATCCTTTGAGATGCAAAAGTTTTTAATTTTGAGGAGATCCCATTTATCTATTTTTTCTTTTGCTGCTCATGCTTTGGGTGTGAAGTCCATGAAACCATTTCCTATTACAAGGTCCTATAGATGCTTCCCTAATTATCCTCCAAGGTTTTTATGGTCTTGGCTCTTATATTTAGATCTTTGATCCATCTTGGGTTGGTTTTTGTATAGGGTGTGAGATGGTGTTCCTCTCTCATTCTTTTGCATGTGGATATCCTGTTTTCCATGCACTGCTTTTTGAAGAGGCCATTCTCTCCTGACTGAGTTTGCTAGGTTGCTTTGTGAAATATCAGGTGACTGTATATGTGAGGATCTATATCAGAACTCTCAATTCTGTTCCACTGTTCAATGTGTCTATCCTTGTGCCAATACCATGTGGTTTTCACCACTGTAGCTTTGTAGTATGTTTTGAAGTCAGGTAGTGTGATACCTCCAACTTCATTTTTCTTTTTCAATATGTCTTTGGCAATTTGGGGCCTCTTACCTTTCCAAATAAATTTTGTAGCTAGTTTTTCAAATTCCTTAAAAAATACAGTGTTAATTTTTATTGTGATTTCATTAAATCTGTAGATTAGTTTGGATAGGATAGACATCCTGATGATATTTTGTCTTCCTATCCATGAACAGGGAATATTCTTCTATTTATTTAAGTCTTCTTTGATTTCCTTTAACAATGTTGTGTAGTTTTCATCATATAAGTCTTTTACATCTTTAGTTAAATTTATTCTTAGGTATTTGATTCTTTTTGTTACTATTGTAAATGGTATTTTTTTCTTGATTGCCTCCTCAGATTGCTTGTTGTTGATGTACAGAAATGCTACTGATTTTTCAGCATTGACCTTATAGCCTGTGACATCACTGAACTCCTTTATAAGTGTTAGCAGCTTTGTTGTATATTTCTCAGGGCTTTCTAATTATAGGATCATGTTGTTGGCAAATAATGAAAATTTTACTTCTTCTTTTCTAACTTGGACACCTATTATATCTTTTCTTGCCTCAGTGCTGTAGCAATTACTTCTAAGACAATATTAAATAAGAGTGGTGTTAGTGGGCATTCTTGTCTTGTTCCTGATTTTAAAGGGAAGGCTCATAGGATTTCACCATTGAAGATGATGTTAGCTTTGGGTTTTTCACATATACCCTTTATCATGTTCAGAAATTTTCTTTCTATTCTTATTTTTTGCATTGTTTTTATCAGGAAAGGGTGCTGTATTTTGCCAAATGCTTTTTCTGCATTTATAGAGATGATCATGTGATTTTTTTCTTTCAATTTCTTTATGAGGTGTATTACATTGATTGATTTTCTTATCGAACCATCATTGCATACCCGGGATTAAACCTACTTGGTCAGGGTATATAATGCTTTTGATATGTTGTTGAATGCGATTAGCAAGTATTTTGTTGAGGATTTTAGCATCTAGGTTCATTAGAGAAATTGGTCTATAATTTTCTTTTTTTGTGGTATCTGTGTTTGGCTTTGGTAGTAGGGTAATGTTGGCATCGTAGAATGAGTTAGGCAATATTCCTTCTATTTCTATTTTTTTTGGAAGAGCTTAAGCAGGATTGGTGTTAGTTCTTTCCAGAATGTTTGGCAGAATTCAGCTGTGAAGCCATGTGGTCCTGCGCTCTTCTTAGTTGGGAGGTTTTTGATGACTGAGTCTATCTCTCTACTTGTAATTGGACTGTAGAATTCATCAATGTTTTCTTTCATCTGTGTAGGCTACTTATGAGTTTCTAGGAATATGTCCACTTCCTCTAAATTATCATTCTTTTTAGCATATAATTTTTCAAAGTATCCTCTTATGATATTCTTTATTTCAGTGGGGTAAGTAGTGATATATCGTTCTTCATTCCTTATTTTGTGTATTTGCATATGCTCTCTCTTTTTCTCTGTTAGTCTGTGTAAAGGTTTATCAATTTTATTCATCTTCTCAAGGAACCAGCTTTTGGTTTTGTTTATTTTTCTAGTGCTTCCTTATTTTCTATTTCATTTAATCTTTCTTATTTCTCTCTTTCTGCTTCCTTTGGGGTTAGTTTGTTTTTGTTTTTCTAATCCTTTCAGATGTGCAGTTAATACTTCAATTTTAGCTCTTTCTTCTTTTTTAATGTACGCATTTAGAGCTATAAATCCCCCCCCCCCAATACTGCTTTGGCTGCATCACATATGTTTTGATATGTTGTGTTGTCATTTTCATTTGATTTGAGGTAGTTACTGATTTCCTTTGAGATTTCCTCCTTGACCCACTGTTTGTCCAAGAGTGTGTTGTTTAATTTCCATATCTTCATACGTAATCTAGTTCTTTGGCCCTTAGTGATTTCCAATTTCACTCCATTGTGGTCAGAAAATTACTTTGTATAATCTCAATCATTATGAACTCATTGAGAGTTGTTCTGTGGCCTAGCATGTGGTCTATCTTGGAGTATGATCCATGTGCGCTCGAGAAGAATGTATATCCTGCTGTCTTTAGGTGTAGCATTCTGTATATGTCTTTTAGGTCCAGGTCCTCTAATGTATTATTCAGGATCTTTGTTTCTTTACTGATTCTCTGTATAGATGTTCTGTCTAATGGTGATAATGGTGTATTGAATTCCCCCACTATAATTGTAGAGGCATTTATTTCTCCACTTAGTTTTTCCAGTGTTTGCCTCATGTATTTTGAGGCACCCTGATTAGGTACATAAATGTTTATGATTGTTCTTTCTTCTTGAGAGATTACCCCTTTTACTAATATATAGCTTCCATCTGTGTCTCTAACGATTGTTTTGCATTTAAAGTCTATTTTGTCTGATATTAGGATAGCTACTCCTGCCCCTTTCTGGTTACTTTTAACTTGTAAAATTGTATTCCAGCCATTCACTTTCAGATTTCTTGAATCCCTCGGTCTAAAGTGTGTTTCCAATAGACAACATATAGATGGGTCATATCCATTCTGCCAATCTGTGTCTCTTGATTGGTGAGTTTAAACATTAACATTCAGTGTTATTATTCTCAATGAATTTCTTATATCCACCATATTTTCTTTGGGTTTATGTATGTCCTATGTAGTTTTTGTTTCTATTTATGTCTTTTTAGTTGTTCTTACACTCTCCTTCAACTCTCTCTCTCCTGTTTTTTCCTTTCAACCTTTAGAATTTCCTCTAGTATTTCTCGAAGTGTAGGTTTCTTATTGGCATATTCCCTTAATTTCTGTTTATCTGTGAATATTTTGAACTCTCCGTCATTTTTGAATGCCAGCTTTGCTGGATAGAGAATTTGTGGCTGAAAGTTTTTTCCTTTTATTACCTTGACTATGTCCTACCACAGTCTTCTTGCCTCCATGGTTTCACCTGAGAAATGAGCACTTAATCTTATTGTGCTTCCCTTGTATATCATGGTTCTCTTTTCTCTTGCTGCCTTGAGTATTTTCTCTTTGTCTGTAGCACTGGAAAGTTTGACAAATATATGTCTTGGAGTTGGCTTGTTGGGATTCATACTGTTTGGGGTGTGCTGTGCTTCCTGGATATGAACATCCATCTCCCACAATAGGGTTGGGAAGTTTTCAGCCATTATTTCCTTCAAAACTCCTTCTATTCCCTTTTCCTTCTCTTCTCCTGGGATGCCTATAATGCATATGTTTGTACATTTTGTGTTATTGCTTAAATCCCTGAGTCCCTGCTGGATTTTTTCTAACTTTTTATCTATCTGTTCTACTGTCTGTTTTATTTCAGATGTACTGTCTTCCACATCACTAATACTTTCTTCTGCCTGTCAAATCTGCTGTTATGTGAATCCATTGTCTTTTTGATTTCTTGGATTTTGGTATTCATCAACATCATATCCGTTATCTTTTTATGTATGTTTACAATTTCTTCAGTATGTGCTCCCAGTGTCTTCTTAATATCCTTAATCTCTTCCTTCACTTCATTAAGTTGGTCCATGATATCTGTTTGGACAGCTTTGATTAGTTGTTCTATGCTCTGCATCTCTTCCTGGTTTTTGGTTTGTTCTTTGGAATGGTCCATATCTTCCTGTTTCTCAGTATGGTTTGTAATTTTTTGTTGCCCTCTGGTCATCATTTTATCTTGATGGGTTTATTCAGTTGATTTTCTTCTTCCTCTGTTCTAGAATTTTATTTAGCTTATAGTTTTGTGTTTGTGTTAAGTTTTCTCTTTGATACTTTCTTCCTCTTATTACATTTCCTTGCTTTTTTCTATGTTCCCTAGAAGGAAAAAGATTAGGACCAGAGGAATCAAAAGGGGTAATAATGGAAAAAGGATAATAGTACTATTGATAAAAGTTAGAAGAGGGGCCATATCAGACTTAGTAAATTGAATATTTAACTCATGTAGGCATTGTAGAGTAATAGGGGGAAAAAGTGGGATGCCTACAATGGAATGGGCAATCAAATAGAGAAAAATACATAGAGTATTTTATAAGGCCAGAATGATGAGGTGAAAGAATACTAATAAAGAAAAGGCTAAAAGAAAAATGGTAATACAAAAAAATAAGAAAGAAAAGAGTTAAGAATAGACAAGATAGAAGTTGACAAGCATCAAGTTGAGGACAAATGAGAAAAGGTGGAATGTTAAAACCACAACAGAAAGCTTAATGTGGAAAGATGAAGGAACGAGAAGAGATGGCATTGGTAGACACAATCACTATACACAGAGAATGGAATGTCAAGGAAGAAGATCAGCAAAGAAGAAAAAAGTTATCAGCACCTAATTTAAAAAAAATAAAAAAGAGGAGAGGGTAGCAGTTATTAAAGCAACAAACCAACAAACACAGAAGAAGAAACCAAACACACAAGCATGCAGTCAAACAAAGCTAAGGGAGAACAGTGTTCCTTTTTGGGCCCTTGTGGAGCCTCTCAGCCTGCATTAATTAATCAATTACCCTGCAGCCTTCTCTCTGCAGGCTTTGAGGCATAATTTAGCAATTAAAGCAAGTTAAAACTTTTCTCTCTCTCTCTCTTTTTTTTTTTGTTGATGAAGTAATGGTCCTAAAAGAAAACCTCTTGTGGACCACCCCCTCCTCTGAGGAGACCCCAAATAGACTCTTGGAAACTTATCAACTTAAACTTCCTGACCTCCCCAGGGGAGCTGAGACTGTGTTACTCAGCACAGAACTGTAAAATTGCTGGTTCCACCTTTTCTGAGCCTAGCCTCTGTGTCCTGCTTAGGTAACTTAGTCGTGCACTACAGATTCACTTCTCCCCTCAGCCCAGCACCACTTCCAGCCTACTAATTCACTCCTGAAAACTGCTAAGGGTCTTGGTGACCAAACCCACATAAAGGAAACCCCTCTCCACCCTTTTCCAGAGCTTTCCCACTCTTGGAGTTTATTCCCCTTCACTGGACTATGGGTGGGATCAGGACCGCCCAGCTCCCCACCCAGAGAATAGGGTTTAGCCACCTGTGTTTCCATCTGGGGAATAGAGAACTCATGATTTTATGTTGAGCAGTCCAACTCACTGTCTAGTTTTCTCCAGATCTATGTACCCAAGACTTTTGTTCCTCAGGCTCCCAGAAAAGACCACCTGGGCAGCCTCCCATCCCCAATCAGCTGTCCTCTGCTGGAGAGTTGGTGAGTGCACACCTACACTGATGCCATCTTGGCCCCCAGCACCCTTTCTTGATAAAAATTTAAAGAGAATAATAGAAGGAAAACACCTCACTATGATAAAAGGCAAATATGAAAAACCCAAGACCAACATTGTACGCAATGGAAAAAGGTTCAAAGCTTTCCCACTAAGAGCAAGAAAAAGACAAAGATGCCCACTGTCCCAACTGTTATTCAATATCATGCTGGATATATAATTGCTAGAGCAATTAGAGAAGAAAATAACAAAAGTCATCCAAATAGGAAAAGAGGAAGTAAAACTTTCACTATTCCTGAATGACATGATCCTATATTTAGAAAACTCTGAAATGTCTACTACTAAGCCTCTTGAGCTAATAAACAAGTTTAGCAAAGTGTCAGGATGCAAGACCAACATACAAAAATCAGTAATGTTTGTGCATCCTAGTATTGAAAAATCTGAGGAGGAAATCAGGGAAAAAATTCTGTTTATTATAGCAACAAAAAGACTCAAATACCTATATATCAATTTAACCAAAGAAGTACAGGACCTACATTCAGAAAACTACAAAAACTGCTAAAAGTAATCAAAGAAAACCTAAACAAATGCTAAGACATATTGTGTTCATGGATTGGAAGACTAAATATGGTGAAGATATCAATTCTACCCAAACTGATTTATAGATCCAATGCAATACCAATCAAAATTCCAACAGTCTATTTTCGAGAAATAGAAAAGGCAATTAAATTCATTTGGAAGGGAAAGTGCACCTGAATACCACACTAATGAAAGAAGTTATTTATGTGTGGAAAGTGGGAGACTGGAGATTGGGGCATATGGGAATCCCTGATTTTTTTTTTTTTATGTAGCAATTTATGTAATGCAATTTATCTTTTAAAAATAAATTTAAAAAATATTAAAAAAAGAAGAACAATGTGGGAGGAATTTCAATTCCTGACTTTGAAACATATTACAAAGCTACAGTGGTCAAAACAACATGGTAGTGGCATAAAGATAGACATTTATCAGTAGAATAGAATTGAGAGTCCAGATATAAACTCTCACCACTATTGCCAAATGGTTCTTGACAAACCTACTAAGTTTATGTTAATGGAACAAAACAGTCCCTTCAACAAATGGTGCTGGGACAACTGGATATTCATAACCAAAACAATGAAAGTAGACCTCTATCTCACTCCCTAAAAAGTAATCAACTCAAAATGGATCAAATAACCTTAATATAAAAGCCAGGATCATAAAACTGCTGGAAGAAAATGTAGGGAAACATCTTCACAATCATGTGGTAGGTGTTGGTTTCTTGGATCTTACAACCAGAGCAATAGCAACAAAAGAAAAAAGAAAAAAGAAAAAATGGGACTTTGCCAAAATTAAAATCTTTTTGCACTCAAAGGTTTTGTCAAAAGGATGAAAAAGCAGCCAACTCAATGGGAGAAAATATTTGGAAATCACATTTCCAATAAAGGCTTAATATAGATAATATATGAAGAAATGCTACAACTCAGTAACAAAAAGTCAAATGACCCAATTAAAAAATGGGCAAAAGACTTGACTAGACATTTGTCCAAAAAGGAAATACAAATGGTGAAAAAAACACATGAAAAAATGTTCAGCATCACAAGCATTTAGGGAAATGTAAATCAAAGCTACAATGAGATATCATTTCACACCTATTAGAATAACCATTATTAAAAAGATGGTAAACAGTAAACTACAAGTGATTACATGGAAATTCTACCAAATTTCCAACAGCCTTTTATATGAATGGAAGTCAATCCTTAAATTCATATAGAATTTCAAGTGGCCTTGAACAATCACATTAATACCAAAAAGAAAAATTGTAGGACTTACTCTTTCTGATTTCAAAACTTATTATAAAATTACAGTAACTAATACAGTGTGGTACTGGCATAAGGATAGATGTATAGCCCAAAGGAATAGAACTGAGATGCTAGAATACACTAAAATAATTTTGACTGATTTTCAATAAGGGTGCTAAGACCATTCAATGTGGAAAGAAGAGTCTCTTCAACAGATGGTGCTAGGAAAACTGGGTATCATGTGCAAATGAATGGTGTTGTACCTCAACCTCACAATATATCAAAAATAAAATCAAAATGGATTGCAGACCTGAACATAAGTACTAAAACTGTAAGACTCTTAGAAGAAAACATTGACGTATATCTTCATGACCTTAGATTTGGCCGTGATTTCTTATATATGTCACCAAAGCACAAACAATTTTTAAAAATTCTGAATTGGAATTCTGAAAAATTTAAAATATTTGTGTTTCATATGACACTATAAAGAAAGTGAAAAGAAGCAAGCAGATATGGCTCAGGTGGTTGGGCTCCCGTTTATCACATGGGAGGCCCTGGGTTTGATTCCAGAGGCCTCCTGGTTAAGGCAAGCCAGCCCATGAGGCACGGTGAGCTGACAACCTGGGCAGCATGGTGAAGTGACACAACAGAGGGAGACAAGCAACATAGAAAAATGCACAGCAAATGGACACAGTGAGCACAAGCAGCAAAGGGACATAAATAAATAGAACTGAAATAAATCTTTAAAAAAAGTAACAAGACAACTCACAGAATGTGAGGAAATTGTTGTTAATCGTATACCTGACAAAAATATCATATATCTAGAATCTATGAAAAACTGCTGCAACTCAAGAACAAAAATCAAACAACTCAATTCAAAAATGGGTAAAGGACTTTAAAAAATGTTTCTCCAAAAAAGAAAAATAGATGGCTAATTAACACATAAGATTCTCTACATCATTAATCATCAGGGAAATATAAATCTTGAGATACCACTTCTCACTCACTAAGATTGCTACAATAACAATACAAAGAGTAGCTAACAAGTGTTGGGAAGCATGTAGAAAAATTGAAACCCTTAATCATTGCTGGTAGGAGTGTAAAATGATATAGCCACAGTGGAAAACAGTTTTATAATTCCTCAGATGGTTAAACATAGACTTACATTTGACATAGTAATTCTACTCCTTGGTATATACCCAGAATAATAGAAAGTATGCATTCAAAGAAATAATTTTACAAATCCTGTTCATATCAGGACTATCCTTAATAGTCAAAAGATAAAACGAATCAGAATTCCCAAGCATATGATGAAATTTAATACCCATTCATGATTTAAAAAAACCCACTAAGAATATTAGAAATTGAGGGCGAATCTCCTGTAACATCTAAAGAGTGTCTGCAACAATTTATAGCTATTATCATACTTAATGGTGAAAGTGTGAATGCCTTTCCTCAAGATCAAGAGCAAAGCAAGGATGACTGATTGTCTAGTATTATGCAACATGCTTATGGATGGTCTATCTGGTGCAATAACACAAAAGAGCAATTAATCACCTGTTTTCTCTTCCATTCTCACTTCCTGATGTCATACCAAAATTTTACAGCCTACATGTCTGTTAACTCTCTTGTTATAGAATTTTTTTATTGTATGATTTTAAAAATTAAAATCATAAAATCTGCATTACTTGTCAATTTGCTTTTCATTTTATGATACGTTATGGGAGTATTTTAAATCAATATATTCAAAGCAAAGTAATGTTCTTCATGACAGTTGTGTGTATTTTATGGCATGGATATTGGGCAGCTTTTAATATTAGCTAAATTGTGGGAAAATTTACAAACAAAATAGTTCACCAGTTTTAAGGGCACAATTAAAATACTTTTGGTAAATGCATACAGTTGTATAACTGCCACCACAATTATTATCTACAATATTTCCATCATCCCAAAGTATTTCCTCATACTTTTTAACATAATTTTTCTCACCTCAAACCCTGAACTCTGGAAACCACTGATCTGCATTCTAACAGTATGGCTTATTTTGCTTTCCAGAATTTCAGGTAAATTGATCCATGCAGTATGTAGTCTTTTGCATCTGACTACTTTCATTTATTCTAGTAGTTCTAGATTTAGGGTTATTTTGCACCCATGGAACATTTGGCATGCTTGGAGACATTTTTAATTCTCAGGACTCAGGCAGTGGGTTATTAGCATGTAGTGGGTAGAGGCCAAATTTGCTGCATAACATTTTACAATGCACAAGAAAGACCCCTACGAGGAAGATTTATCTGGTGCAAATGTCAATAGTGCTGAGAATGAAAAACCTTAATTAGCATAAATCTAGTGAGATTCATTTTTGTTTGTGCACATATCAGTACTGTGTTCCTTATAATAGCTGAGTTGTTTTTTGTTATATGGATGTGAAGCAATGATTCATCCACCAACTGATGGATATTTCTTTTTGTTTTTATTTGTTTTACTTTTGAAGTATCATGAATACAGCTTTTATGAACTTTCATCCAAAGTTCTTTGTGTGGGCTTTTGCTGTTATTTCTTTAAGATACATACCTAAGAGCATTATTACTAAGCTATAAAGTAATCATGTTTCTCTTTATGAGAAATTGCCAAGCTGCTTTCCAAAATACATTTCCATCAGCAGTGTTTGAGATTTCCTATTACAATCTATTATAGTCTGGATATAAATATATTTTTTTCCAGTCAGTGGCTCACCTTTTTGTTTATGTAACAGTGTCTTTATGAAATGTAGAAATTTAAAATTTTGATTTATTCCAAGTTATCAATCTTTAAACTTTTATTCTTGTTTTGTCTTTTGGCCTAACTCTATGGTTTAAAAGACTTTTTCCTATGTTTTATTCTAGGACTTTAAGAGCTTTAGATTATATTTTGGTCTACGCCCATTTCAAATTAATTTTTGTATGAGGTGTGTGAGAAGGGTTGAAGTTCTTTTTATCCATCTATCTATCTGTCTGTCTACCTATTACCTACTTCTGCAGAGTGATGACATATGTTTATTCAGTTGTTTGAGCACCATTATAAGACTATTCTTTCTCACTGAATTATTTTGGCAGCTTTGTAGAAAAGCAGTTGTCATATATGTGTGAACCTTCCATTCTGTTACATTAATACATTTGTCTACCCTTAGGCCAACATCATAATATATTGATTACTATAGTTTCATATTAAGTGTAGAAAACTTGTAGTGTGAGGTTTACAAATTTGTTCTTCTTTTACCAATTTGTTTTAATGATTTTAGGGCCTTTTAAAGTCCATATAAATTTTAGAATTAATAAATTTCTAAAAAAATGCCTAATGGCATGTTGATTAATGTGATGCTCAGTGTATAGACAATTAAAAGATAATTGGCTTCTTAACAATATTTTTTCTTTCTATAATAGTCTTTCTCTGTCTCTTTCTCTTTATTTATCCTGGTATCCAGGCAAATGGAAAACAGCAATGGTAGAATCACAACACATTGAACAAAGCTAGTCACATCTATATGGCTGTTGTAAATAAAGTGGAAGTTATGCCCAGTTTGTGACAGAAGAGGGTCCCTGACTGTTGGGCAAGGTAGAAAATGCAGCAAATTTTGAACTAAGAAATGCAATCTAATGTACAGGCTTCAACAGGATAATAATAATATTGTTATTATTCAATAAATACAAGAATTCATAATGATAAAACTATTTGGAATTCTTATTTTATTGATCACAACCATGTTCATACTGCTAGTATCTTAGCCAAGATCAACTCCTTATACTTATTTTATCAAATAATACCATCCCTTAAATTTTCTTCTCCTCCAAACCATCTGGATAAATCCTTAGAAAATATTGCTGTCAGTTTATCATAATCCTCCCTAGACTCTTAAAATGGTTCCTTGTTGTCTTTTATATCAATGTAAACATTTTAGAATGGCATTCCTGTTTTTTTGAACCGATAAATGAGTATCTCGCTCCACTTCAAATAAGTTTTTTTTTAATCTGAAAAGTAACTTTTAACATGCATTCAATAAGTATTTCTTAAATCCCTCCTTTTATGCCATTGCTGCTCTGCCCTTCTACTGTGCACACCCCCCCCCCCATATATTAATTTTTCCTACCAATCAAAATTTTAGTTTTCATTCTGGGTCAAGTTTATGACATATCTCCTGCAACAACATATCATTGGGTACTTTCAGCACATTATAGGTTTTCCTTTCTTAGAGTTCATTCACTCATGAGTTCTGAAAATTGCTTTAAATCTAGTATTTTCCACCAATTATTTTATTTGTGGGTGGCTAATATTTGCAAAGAAACTACAAATTGCTTGAAGTGGAGCAACATGTTTATGGATTTTATTATCTACTGTCTCTTGTACAGAGTTCAATAAACAAGAATGCTTATTAAAATTGGTTGACTTGATTTTTCCTCCTGCTGATTGAAATGATGACTTTCTCAACTTCCATTCCTTCAGTCTCTCAGGTCCGTGTGAAAATACTCATTTTAAATTCCCATAAGTCTTTTTCCAGTTGTACTGCCCATTGACATTTGTTAGTAATCCCTCATTGCCAGGGAGGCTTATCCCCAGAAGTCATGTCCCATGCTGGGAGGAAGGTAATGCATTCATATGCTGAGTTTGGCTTAGAGAGAGGCCACATTTGAGCAACAAGGAGGTTCTTAAGAGGCAACTCTTAGGCACCCCATAACACTAGGCTGTTTCAATTTCAAGAGCAAAGACTCATAAGGATAGTCTTCATTAACAAGGGCCCATCAATAGATCATCCTCCTTTGCCTGACACTGCCCCTGCACTTGAGGGCATGTTGCTACTCTCCTGGAAAATATGGCAGAGCTCTCCAGGATGGGAAATCAGTGTTCTCCTATTTATTGAATAATTCTTCACCCCATGACCATGCCCTGTAAGCATTTGAACAATTATGCATGCCTTTTATGCGTGTTTGGGTGGACTTCCTCCCATGTACCCTCATCCCTGACCCCCCCCCCACCAATGATCCTTTCCCATCCCTGTTGTGACCCTTCTGTGATCCCTAGGCTCTTCAAAGGTGAAGCCATAACAATAGCCAATTTTAATGAATAGGAAAATGAATTAATAATGATATTTAAATCTAAGAGTTAA
>PVKH010007500.1:0-20170 GCA_004027955.1 Chaetophractus vellerosus | reverse complement strand
AAAAAAAAAAAAGATTTATTATTTATTTATATATCCCCCCCTTGCTGCTTGTTCTTGCTGTGTTCATTTTTTTGCTTTTGCGTTCTTCTGTGACTGCTTGTCTCCCCCTGCTGTGGCATCCCGCCAAGTCAGCTCACTGCTCAGCGGCTTGCCTCGATCGTGGCGGCCTGCCTTCTCGAGGAGGCCCCGGGAACCGAACCCGGGGCTTCCCATGTGGTAAACCAGGGCTCTACCAATTGAGCCACAGCTGGTTCCCAGACCAAGTTTCTATTTTTCTCCATAAAAGCCATAAAAAAGCAGTACTTTCAATGAAGTAGTACATTCAGTCCTTTGAATTAAAGAACAGGTTCAACTACTCATGTCATTGTGGTAAAAGCAGAATATAAATTAGCTTTCAACTTGAGAATTTAATTAAATAAAATTAAATATCAGCTAGGGCAGAGGCTGGGTGGGGGGTAGGACAGATAAAATTAATCCTCATTATGTTAGAATTACTTGGGTTAACAATGTAAATATTCAGTTAGTTCAATGCTGTTAAGCTGATGTTTCACAGAATAAAAAAGATTTTCTAAGAAAAAGAAAGGATGTATATCAAGATAATTTTTAAAAAGATTTATTTATTTTTTATTTATTACATATCCACCCCACCCCTCCTTCTGCTGTTCTTGCTGTGTTCATTCTTGCGTTCTTCTGTGTCTGCTTGTCCCCCCCGCCCCCGGTGCGGCGACCCGCCGAGTCAGCTCACTGCACGGCTTGCCTTCTCAAGGCAGTCTGCCCGCTCCAGGAAGTCCCAGGAACCAAACCCGGGGCCTCCTATGTGGTAAACCGGCACCCTACCAACTGGGCTACAGCCGGCCCCTTAAGATAATTTGTAATCTGTACTTCTGAAGGTCTTTAAAACAGTATTTCTAGAGATATAAAAAATATAATCTCAAAATATATTACATAAGATGACTCCTCCTATAATGATGGAATTAACCTAATTGTGTACTTTGTCCCTGAGATACTCTGCAAAACTCCAATTCGCAAGTAATAAACAAAATAGGATAAATAATAGATGTATGTAGATGAAAAGATAGAAATATTCTGATTTTTACTACCTTTGTAAGGTGCTGTATATGTATTACACTCAATATAATAGAAATGGCACAGTCTCTGGGAAAAGTTACATTTCATTTACATTTTAAGAACCTTAAATTCACATATCCACATACCTATTACCTTTCTGATAGTTCCACTTCGACTATAAAGAAATATTTACTATGCTTGTTCCTGTAATATAAAGGAGCTACTTTTAACAGAAAGCCATGACCTCCCACCTTTTTTTTTTTTTTTAAGGTACTGGGGACTGTACATGGGAAGCAGATGCTCAACCACGTGCTTTCCATCCGCTCCACGCACTATTTGTTTTTGTTTGTTTATTTTTCAATTTTTAATCAATTTTTTTTTAGGATACATCAATTTACATAAATGTTACACAGACCTGCACCATTTGTTTTTAATAAGTACAGGCATCAAAACAAGCCTGAATATACATTTTGGTTTTTTTGGGAGGTTGCTTTTTTTTCTTTAAAGGAGGTACTAGGGATTGAACATGGGACCTTGTACGTGGAAGCACGTACAAGCTCAAACCACTGAGCTACACTCGGCTCCCTGAGGTACTACTAATAGTCAGTGGTTTCAAAAGTCAACACAATTGGCAACAGGATCCATTGTACCTGCAAGTTCAAACAATTTAACCTGAAGCTCCTTCACAAGAGAAGCATGTGACTTATTCCACACCAATCTGATACGGCTTGCCTTGCTTTAATCCTATAAACCCGAATTCCAGGCTTATGTTTAAATAACAGTAACTTTGTAAGAGAAAAAAAAAACAAGAAAACATACTGGAGAGTATTTTTCCTCGTTTGAAAATATAAGGGTATTCTACTTTAAAATATTTTATTACCAATGACCAGGCTGTGGATACCTGTTGGAATTCTTCTATTAAATGTTGGGGTGTTTTGCACTGTGATACTTAATCAACACATTAATATAAATGAGTAGCAGGTTAGTGATTTAAGACAAACTAGAGATCCTCTAAAATTAACAGATGTACATTTGTTCTTCTGCTGTTTATTTTTAAACTGCACTGCATATCTTTTTATATTTTAAACTTTATCCATTCAGGATCCTTTTATATTAAAGGTATCTCTTTTTTTAAGATTTATTTTATTTATTTCTCCCCTCCCCTTGTTGTTTGCGCTCCCTGTCTGCTCGTCTTCCAATCTTTACTATTTTCCTTTAGTGCAGGTATTCTGGTAGCAAATTCTATAAATTTGTCTGCAAATGACCTTCTATTATTGTTTTAGTTTGCTAAAAGCTGCTGGGAGCAATGTACCAGAAATGCATTGGCTTTTATAACGGGAATTTAACAGACTGAAAGTTTACGTTTTGCAGCTGTGAAAGTGTCCACATCAAGGCATCAGATGAAGCTCTCTCTCCCCGTCAACTGCTGGCCATCCTGGACTCCTGGCACGGGGCGAGGCTCGACGGCAGCTCTGCTTTCTCCCCCAGCTCAGCTGCAAACGACCAGGCACAGGGCGCTGTCCGCTTGGATGCCCCCTCCCATCTCCTCCAGGCCTCATGCTTTCAGCTTCAGGTTGCTCCATCTGTGGCTTTCTCTCTTCCGCGTTTGTGGATTTCAACTTCTGGAGGCGTATGTCTCTGTGGCCTTCTTTTTCTGTCTGTGGATTTCATTCCTCTGTTTATAAAGGACTCCAGTAAGAGAAGTAAGATCTACCCTGGGTCACACCCTACTGAAGTGACCTAATCAAGAAGGTCCCTTAACTGAATCTAATGAAAAGGACACATCTAAAATAGGTTTATACAAACAGGAATGCATTAGCTCTAAGGACAGGATCCCCTAGGGCCCACCCAGCTTCACACTGTCACAATCACTGTAATTTTTGAAGGAATTCCCACTGGGTATAGAGATCAAGGCTGGCAGTTATTTTGTTTCAGCCCCACGAAGACGTCATTCTTCTGACCAGCACCGTTTCCGTGGAAAGTCGGCTGCCGCACTATTGTTCCTCTTTTGAAAGCACTCTCTCTCGTAATGACCGCTGTCACCACAACTGCGTCAGAGGCACTTGGCCTAGGGATTATACACTCATGCAAACTGCCAAAGACCCTAACACACGCCTTAGCCTTATTCAACTGGATAGTCAAGGGTACTTCACTGCTTTGCTAGTTTACTTAGAACGTGCTCAGCATAACTAGAGAAAGTGATAGTAACAAGGATTTTATAATATTTATCTTAAGATTTTCTTCCATTAAATGCTTTTAAATCTTTAGAGAATGCCCCACCACTTCAAACATAGACAAGCAAATGACTGTAAAAGCGTGGAAATGGATAGAGTTGATGGTAACACATTATAGTGAGTATAAATAGCTGGTTTAAAAATGGGATTGTGGCTGAAAGGGGTACTCTAGGGATATAAACGGCAATTGAAAAAAAGCTAGAGAATAATCTAGGGACTGAATAACATGGTGAACCCAGAGGTTACCAGGACAAATAGAAGAATGTTCTTGTATGAACTAGAATAAATATATGTCACTACTATAAGGTGGTAAGAATATAGTGACTGTATTAGTCAGCCACAGGCGTGCCTTTTGAAATATACCAACAATTGGTCGGTCTTTATAAAGGGTATTTATTTGGGGTAGAAGCTTACAGTTACCAGGCCACACAGCACAAATTTCTTCCCTCACCAAAGTCCACGTGTTGGAGCAAGACAGCTGCCGACGTCTCCAGGGTTCAGGCTTCTGGGTTCCTCTGTTCCCGGGGCTGCGTTTCTCTCCAGGTTTAGCTTCTGTTTCCTCCACAAGTTCAGCTGTAGACCATGAGGCTCTCTACGCTTTTGCGTCTCTCCACAAGGCCAGCTGTAGACTATCGGGTGAACGGCTCACTTGTCTTCTCCTGGAGCCTTCTCTCCAACATCAGAACTGCTTCTCAAATCTGCTGCCTTGCTTTTTACACTTGAGACCACACTCACCAAGGGGCGGGGCTCAATGTCCCACGGATGTGGCAGTTAATGCCCCAATCACAACCCAATCATGCCCAGATTAAGAGATCAGTTTACAAGCATGATTCAATTTATATTTTTGGAACTCATAATTACATAAAACTGACAAACCATTGCAGTGATATATGGGAAAAATACAATTAATGTAACTTACAGACTATAGTTAACAGCAATATTGTACTATTCTTTTTCTTTTTTTTTTAAAGATTTATTTATTTTATTACATATCTCCCCTTCCCCCCACTGCGGCAACGCGCCGAGAGTGGTCACTGCGCAGGCGCGGCTTTCCCCACTTGTGGGCGGTCTCTGCGTCCGTTCACGGCCGGCTTTCAGTTCGCGGGTGGCTGGCTGCACTCCATCCGCGGGCAACCTGTCCTGCCCGTGGCAGCTCTTGCCATGTCTGTGCCAGCTTCTTGCCCTGCCCACGGCGGCTCCGGCCCGCCCATGGCGGCTTGCCATTCTCAAGGCGGTCTGCCCGCTAGGAGAGGTCCCCGGGAATCGAACCAAGGGCCTCCCATGTGGTATGCCGGCGCCCTATCCACTGGGCTATCGAGCCGGCCCCAATATTGTACTATTCTTGTATCAAGGTCAAAGAAGGTGCTATATCAATGCTAAGGGCCAATAATAGGGGGCAGGGGGATTTTTTTCTTTTGGTCTAAGGAAAACATTCAAAGGTTTACTGGGGCCATGACTGTAGAACTCTGATGAAAGGGAGAGCCACTGGGTGTACACTTTGGATAGAACGTACAAGGCAGGGGGCTGTATGACAGTGAACCGTGTGGTGGAAGGTGGACTGTGATCAGCAGTACAAATAGAGGGTCCTCTCATGAAGTATAACAAACGTACAACATGAATACACGGCGTTAATAATAGGTGTAAGGAAAAACACACCAGGTGCACGCTGTGGAGCACAGTTAGTGGTGACAGTCGGATCATGCTCTCCCATAACCTGTAACAGATGTCCCACAGCAATGTGAGGGGGTGGTGGAGGGTGGTGTGTGGGAATCCTGCACGTTATGCACGATTGTTTTGAAAGCTCACAACTTCCCTAATAAAAATAATGAATTTTTAAAAAATTAGACTAGCAAAGAAGAAGAAGAAAAAAGGGAAACAAATCCTTACCAATTTTTCTGCTTCTGTGTTCATTTCCCTTAATTTCTTGATGTGTTCCTTTTTAATCATGAGAATTTTTGATAATCTGGTCTACAAAGAAGAAGAAATGTTTGGAATAAATAGAAGCATTTAGATATATCAACTACACCTCCATTTTTCAATTTTTCCTTAAGCCATTTTAACAGTAGATTTGGGGAAGTGGATGTGGCTCAAGCGATTGGGGCTCCTGCCTACCACATCGGAGGTCCCTGGTTCGGTTCCTGGTTCCTCCTAAAGAAGACAGCGAGCTGGCGTGACGGGCAGGCGCAGCAAGCTGATGCAACGAGATGACACAAGAAGAGACACAAGAAGAAAAACAACGAGAGATACAACAAGGCAGGGAGCAGAGGTTCCTGGTGCCTCCTAAAAGATGACGAGCAAGACAGCAGCAGATGCAATGGGCAGGCATGGCGAGCTGACGCAACAAGATGACACAACAAGAGCCACACAGAGGGAAACATGAGAGACACAACAAAGCAGGGGTGAAGGTGGCTCAAGCGATCAGGCGCCTCCCTTACACACTGGAGGTCCTGGGTTCGGGTCCTGGTGCCTCCTAAAGAAACAAAGACAACGAACAGTCACAGCAAGTGCAAAACAATGAGGGGGAGGGGAGAAATAAATAAATCTTTAAAATAAAAAAAAAAGATTTTAGTATTTCAATAAAAACATAGCAAAGGCATTTTTAAATAAATCTGATTGGCTGATAGAAAAATATTATTATTATAATCAATTTTATTGAAATGTATTCATAAACCATACAATGCATCTAAAGTATACAATCAACGGCAGGTGGTATAATCACAGAGTTGTGCATTCATCACTTCAATCAATAATACAGCATTTTCATTACTCCAAAAAGAAAAACTCCTTACTCTTTAATAGTCACCTCTCAATCTCTCTATCCTTCTGATGCCATACAAAACTGCTATAATCTATTTCCATTTCTATAAATTACTTGTATTTATATTTTGTATAGATGGAGTCAAACAATATGTAGTACTTTTTGTCTAATTCATTTCACTCAGCATACTTTATTTTTTTTTAACCATTGAAGACTATTAATATATTACTATACACCAGGGGTCCACATTTTTTAAATCCCAGAAAATTAATTCAGCTGTAGTTCATGAGCAATTATATCGTCTTAAAAACAATGATTATATTTTAGATATTATGTTTCTTATACAATGATATATTCTAAAGGAAGGATTCTTAACCAGGGATGTCAGGGGATACGCGAGCTTGAGTGGAAAAAAATCAACTTATTATCTTTATTTTCTCTGACCTTTTAACTGAAATCTAGCATTTCTTTCACTTGTGAATGTATGCAATAAATAAATTACAGTAGTATTCATTTCACCTGACTGGCAAAGGGGTCCGTGGAACAAAAACGGTTATGAACCCCTGCTATATACTATTGTCATAGTTTGCTTTGGTAGTATTTTTGCCCAAACAACACTCTTTTATCAATATCTTATAACATTAACATACATTTGTTCTGTTTCAGAGAAAAATATTCTTATATACACACTATTAACCATACTCATTTTTCACAAGAGGGTACGGGTTCACTATGCTATAAAGTCCCATGTTTCATTTTTTAGGTTTCCTTCTAAGAAGTGATATACATGACCTTAGACTTTCCATTTCAACCACCATCATAACTATATATTAGCACTGCTAATTACAAACACTATACTGTGCTTTCAACATTTCTATTCATTTACAAACAATCTTTTTACCAATTCAGCAATTCTTTCCATTCTCTAACTTCATCCTAGCTTCTGGTGACTGATATTCTAACTATTAACTCCATGACTTTGAGGAAAATATTATTTTAAAATCCACTGTAACCAGGCCATGTCAAAGGAATCAGGGCATCAACCTGAACAGGCTCCTACTGACCAGTAATGGGATCATTTGTGCATCAATAAGAATAATAACCTTAAAGGACTGAAGCACAAATGTTAAAATCCATAAGCTCACACTAATATTTAAATATACACATATCCATTGTTCAAGAATGCTTGTGACCAAACTCATTATTTTATACAATAGAAAACAAAGAGAAATACAAAGCATCAAGCCTGTCTTTCCTATACAATCTATACCATTATGCAACCAAATAATTGATTAGGAGGTTTTTCTTTATAGATCTGGATCATCTAATAAATGAAGAAGGAATTGTAGAAATAGGATAGCACCATTATGTAACTCCAGTGAACGAATGGACCTAGGAATTAATTATCATGGCTACTAACATCATAAAAAAAGGGCTTCCTATCAGAAGAATACAACAATCACCTATAAGAGCAGTCATATAAAGACAAAGAACAACAAGAAAATCCCAAACAACCCCAATTTAAAAAGTGGACAAAGGACTTGAATAGATATTTCTCCAAAGAAGGTATGCAAATGGCCCATAAGCACGTGAAAAGATGCTCAACACCATTAGTCATCAGGAAAATGCAAATCAAAACCAGGAGATACCACTTCACAGGCACAGAATTGCTATTGTTAGAAAAAAGGAAAATAACAAGTATTGATGAAGACATAAAAAATAAGAACCCTTGTACATACATTTTTGGTAGGAATGTAAAATAGTGCCACTACCATGAGAAAGTTTGATAATTCTTCACAATTTTAAGCATAGAATTACCATATTACCTGACAATCTCACTTCCAGGTATATAGCCACAAGAATTGAAAGCAGGGACTCAAATAGATATTTCATAGTGGCATTACTCACAACTGCCAAAAGGGGGAAGCAACCTAAGTATCCATTGATGGATGAATGGATTAAAAAATGTGGTTTATGTAAGAGAGAGAAATTGAGCATCTGAATAAACTCAACACCCTAATCAGACGTGTAGACATCAGCCAAAAAATTACAAGCCATTCAAAGAAAACGGAAGAAATGGCCCAGGCAAAGGAACATATCAAAGCCCCAGAAGAGTTGAAGGATTTGAGACAACTAATCAACAGATGCACACAAATTTCCAAAATCAAATTAATGAGTTGAAAGACAATATGTCTAAAGAAATGAAGGACATCAAGAAGACACTGAGCAAGCACAAAGAAGAATGTGAAAACCTGGGAATGAAAGACATGATAGGTGAGACCAGAAACACATTAGAGGCATACAACAGCAGGTTTGAAATGATAGAAGAAAGAATAAGTGATACAAAAGACATAACAGATGAAATTGAGGAGAGAAAAAAACAAAAAGAGAAAAGAATGGAAAAAATGGAACAGGGGCTTAGGCAGTTGAATGATAACATGAAACACAACAACATTTGTGTCAAGGGAGTTCCAGAAGGAGAAGAGAAGGGAAAGGAGGCAGAAAGAGTATCTGAGGAAATAATGGTTAAAAATGTCCCAACTCTCACCAAAGAAATTAATTTATATGTCCAAGAAGCACAGAGTATCCCCATCAGAACAAATCCAAACAGACCTACTCCAAGACAAATACTACTCAGAATGTCAAAGATAAAGAGAAAATTCTCATAGCAGCAAGGGACAAGCAAACCAACACATACAAGGGACGTCCAGTAAGACTTACTGCAGATTTATCATCAGAAACCATGGAGGCGAGAAGACAGTGGTATGGTACAATTAAGATACTGAAAGAGAAAATCTGCCAGCCGAGAATTCTTTATCAAGCAAAACTGTCCTTCATATATGAAGGTGAGTTTAAAACATTCACAACCAAACAGAAACTAAGAGAATTCGTAAAAAGAAAATATCCACCTTTGAGGGAATATTAAAGGAAGACTTACAGCCTGAAAGAAAAAGACAGGAGAGAGAGCCTTGGAGGAAAGAACAGAAGAAAGAATAGCAGAAAGGGTAACCAAAAGAGTAAAAAGACAGAAAAATAGAAGAGATGACATATGAAAACCAAAGAATAAAATGGTGGAAGCAAACAATACATTTACAGTAATATCACTTAATGTGAATGGATTAAATTCCCCAATCAAAAGACACAGGCTGACAGAATAGACAAAAAAAAAAACCAACAACAACAACAATACATGAGCCATCCATATGCTGCTCACAGGAGACTCACATTAGACCCAGGGATACAAACCAGGTGAAAGTGAAAGGTTAGAAAAAGATACTCCACGCAAATAGTAACCAAAAGAGTAAGGGTAACTACACACTGTTGTGATTCTACTAAAAGCCACTGATCATACACTTTTGATAGATCGTATGGTATGTGAATATAATAAATAAATAAATAATTGTGCAAGAACAGCCAGAAATAGCAACTAGGTAGTGCAGGGGAAACAGAGACTGAGAGGTGAAGAATTTTGTTTTTGTTTATTATTATTATTATTGAAATAATGATGAAAATGCTCTAATAATGACGGAAGTGATGAATGTACAACTACGTGATTATATCAAATACCACTGATTAGTATACTTTGGATGAACTCTATGCTTTATTACTATGTATCAGTAAAACTGATTTGTTAAAAAAAAAAAAATTTAATCAGAAATGAAAGACAGTGAGTGCCCACTCAAGACCTGAACGCGGGTGTGCTCAAGGGTGAGACATGCCTAAACACCTCTATTCAGCATCAGTAGACCCAGAGCTCTGAAATGGCTTGCCTTCTCTCATTTTAATGGAAACTTGTATATTTCTTTAGGATGGGAAGCAGTAAAAGGAGGTTGGGATGCAATTAATAGTTTCTCTGATGCTTTTAGTTTCTTTTTTGTTTTTTCTTGATTTTTTTGCTTGTTTTTGATGAAAAACTGATGCTGTTTTAATTCTTTTCAAAATGAAAAAGAAAGGAGACCAGTCTTTTTTAGAATCCTCAAAATTCCTAATCCCAGGAAATAAAAACTTTCTTTAAAAAGAAAATTCAGGGAACTGGCTGTAGCTCAATTGGTAGGGCTCCGGTCTACCACATGGGAGGCCCCGTGTTCGGTTCCCAGGGCCTCCTTGAGTGGGCAGACCGCCTCAAGAAGGCAAGCTGCCGCAGGCAGGGCAAGCCCCTGCGAGCAAGGACAAGCCGCCGCGGGCAGGGCAAAGCCACCGCACAGGGCAAAGCTGCCGTGGGCAGGGCAAGCTGCCATGGGCAGGGCAAGCCCCCGCGAGTAGGCAGGCCGCCGCGCGGTGAGCTGACTTGGCGGGTCGCCCCAGCAGGGGGAGACAAGCAGACACAGAAGAATGCAGAAAATGAACACAGCAAGAACAAGCAGAAAGGGGGGGATGTATAATAAATAAAAAATAATAAATCTTTTTTTTAAAAAGAAAATTAATTGTAAACTATAAATTATAAAACCTATAAAAACTTTAATGGTATTTGTCATAAGAAAAAAATATCCAGAACAGAAAAAGATACATACCCATCATACCCATCTTAATACTAAGCTTTGAAGTAGATGAGTAACACCTTACACATTACAGAAGGGAAGTACACTAAAGCACCCTAATTTTCCCTAGAATGACCCCTGGATAACTTTAAATACCAACAGTGCAGTAGTCCATTAGTAGGAATGATGCAGAAGAACTTAGTTTCTGGCTCCCTCTGCTGGTGGATCTCGCTCTCTCTCGCTTGCTCTCTCCCTCGCTCTCTCCCCCTCCTCTCCTTCCCACCCTCTTTCTGTCTCATATACACACACATCTAAATATGATATAGATTTTTTTTTTACTTCCACTATTTAAAAAGAAAGAGTTAACAAAAGGCTAAGCTTTGGCTCCTTTCATATTTTTAACTTTTCATATAAAAATATCTACCAATAGAAGCTAAAAGGCAGAAGAAATTTCTACATTGCAAGAATAATGAAAAATGTATAATTGAGGAATACAGAATTCTATATTTAAACGCACACACACAACACACAAATGACAAGACTTTCCTTAAAATATATCAATTGTAAAAGGTAAACACTTGTGAATATTTTAATGGATTGCGTCAACATTTTTATTTATATAGACCCTATCTATCCGAAGCGAAAGTACCTTCTTTTAAAAAAGAAAAAGAAAAAGAAGCAAGTCAAACATTATTGGACTACAATTAAAATTAAATAATTTTAAAAATCTAATTTTCAAAATGACATATTCTTTAGATTCAGGTTATTCAGTAAAAATGCTCTATACAAAAATTCTACACATTTCAAATTAGGCTTAAATTTCTTACTTTCTAATCACTAAGTACTTTGCAATTGAATAGCTGTTTCTAGTCTCAGTAAAATAAATAGACCATACAGGTAGCAAAGACGGCATAACTGTTCATGAGAAGGATGAAAATGGCAGTATGCATTGAGGTTACTAAATAAAAGCCTCCATACTTAACACAGGTTATTAGCAGCTGAGCATTCAGAGTTTCACAGAGCATATGCTAAAATAAAATGACCTTAAAACAGGGAAATATAAGAACCAAAGCTCAAAAAAATAAAAATAATAAAAATAAAAAGGCCAAAGAAAAAAGACTTCCAACGCTTTTTTTTTTTGACTGTTAGAACTTTTATTTTCAAGCTCTCTTGGAAATAAGAGAGTTCTTAACACCAACACAATGGTTAAAAAAAAGAAAAACAAAAAAGAATATATGGAAAAATTTGGGTCCCAGAAAAATTTTCAACTATAATAACACATAGTGTTAACAGGCAGCCAAGATATTCTAAGCAATTCTTACCACTTGGATAAGGAATTCTACTGGAAAACCACCTAACGTCTCGGTGTCGGAGCCAGAAATTTTATTTCTCCAAGGTGACTGTCCTAATAAAGGATCATTATCCTATGGGAATAAAAGGGAATCATTAACTATTGACTGTTTATATATATATATATATTTTTTTAAAGATTTATTTTTATTACATATCCCCCCCTTTCTGCTTGTTCTTGCTGTGTTCATTGCTTTTGCGTTCCTCTGTGTCTGCTTGTCTTCCCCTGCTGCGGCAACCCGCCGAGTCAGCTCACCGCGCGGTGGCCTGCCTGCCTGCCCGTGGCGGCTTGCCCTGCCTGCAGCAGCTTGCCTTCTGAAGGTGGTCTGCCCGCTGAGGAGGCCCCGGGAACCGAACCCGGGGCCTCCCATGTGGTAAACCGGAGCTCTACCAATTGGGCTACAGCCAGCCCCTATTGACTGTTTAAACGGAACATCTTATTTTTAGATAAAGAGCAAAGTATAATATTTTTAAAATTCTATAAAAAGGAAAATATTTCCAGAGTTGAGGCAACTATTAACTTATTTTATTTAATATCTGACAACCCAAAATAATTTGGCTACTTGCTGAAGTTGCCGTAACAGATATCTGTTTCATGAGAACATAGCTCACATTCATAATCATCATTTAAATTACTGATGACACCTCTCAAATATTACTCACCGTAACAGGTGACTGGAGAGGAGGAGTATAATGTAACCGTGGCGGAGTCATGAGAAATCGAGAAGGCCGCTGTTTTTGTCCAAAGGCAGCAATTGGCATCGTCTCATGAGGCTCATTACTCTTTGAGAAAAGAGAATGTCCACAAGATTTTAAAATCTTACCGACCAGTTAAGCTTTATAAACATTATATTTCAGTTTGAGATACACATTAGCTCATATGCTATGATTTATCATAGAATATATGGTTCTATCAAGATCAACGTCTAGAACTTAAGCCAGAGTACGAAAACACTACTTTGCTGTTAAAAGGCTGAACCATAAAACAGAAGAATTAAGAAAAGAAAAAGACCAAGGATCAAACAATTCAGAATCAAAGAGTAAGATTAAAGTACCCTGTGGCCACCTTTGGTTATCTGTGTTAAGAGTATTTGAAATACTTCCTACTATAATTATAGTAAACTCTTATCCGGTCAAAGAGAATTATTTGGGTGATCTCATAACATAAAGAAAATTACACAAATGAAACAGAAAAGCAATCTTGCTTTCTTTAAGGGGAGGTTTAAAGATTTTGTCCTTTAATGTAAAAACTCAAGGTTGATGTCTTTTGCCATATATATAATTTGAATCTTCTTTCCCCCTTCTATTTCTCTGCTCTAAAAAGGATGTTTGATAAGGAAATCCTCAAAAAAAAATAGGGAGCAATAATTTTTAAAAAGAAAATTCTTCTCTTTTGTTTTTGAACTAAAGAGATAAAGAAATTTTTATTTTTAACTATAAATTCAAATCCTTAAAAACCAAGTTTATAACAAATGATAAAAGGGAGGCTAACAGTGGACAATCTAACTTCTATAATGCTTAGAGACAGGCTATTTTATTATAAAAAGTTCATTATTCTCTTTTTAAAAACTATTAGATTGCAGATTTATACCAGTTCTCAAAATTATTTTAACTTATTAAAAAGGTGTATAATTTCTATGACATTGCTAAATCAAACATGATCATGAAATAATGGGTTGTATCAGAAGTTCAAGAGATCTGGATTCTAGCCTAAGCTAGAGCCTCGAGGTGGGATAATTAATACCCACTCTATAGAACCCTGAGGATAAAAAAGAACACGTCACAGTACAAGATGCTACTTCATACTTTCAAAAGTCTTTGTAAGAGGACTACACTCTAACCATACAGCCTGAATGAAAGAAAGGGTTTCGTAGTTCAGCCCCAAGATTAGTTAGTTGGGGTCAGCTCTGTCATACTAATGTGCTGTGGGGTGAAGTATAATAGAGGTGTCCAAACCATGTCCTCTCAAGTTTCTGGACAATGTGGAGGACTTAAGCACAGTTTGAGAATGAGGGGTGTACTAGACAGGGCTGGGAACCCCTAAAGATCTCTTCCCCTGTGACCTGAAGTCTCGATTCTATCATAAAACACAATTTCCTCGAAAACGCCACATAACGTGTAACAGGCATAAAGCAGGGCACCGTGGAGTACTACTTACAAGGACTTCATAGTCAGGGATGGTATGGGTTCCAAGCCCTGTCCTATCAAAAGTTACTCTGTAAGTGGCATTAAGGGTGTCCACCGCGTCTATTTGTCCAGTGAACAGACCGTCATGAACACCACGTAACCGTGCTGAGAAAAGAAACAAAGGTGCTATGTTTCAGAGATGCAAAATATGCCAAGAATGTAATGTAAACATCAGAAAGTACAGTATTATTTTCTCTCATACTTTTAAAACAAGCACATTTTAGGTTTAAAAAAACTTTTGTAAATAAAGGAAAGGTTATAAATGATCAATAATTTGCTATATGAATAAAATTATATAACCATCCAACTAAACCGTTTGTTTTTAAAGGAAAAACCTTTTTTTAACAGTATTCTCTACATAGGAACTCCCAATACTTTTTTTTGAGATTTATTTTATTTGTTTATTTCTCCCCCTCTTGTTTGCGCTCACTGTCTGCTCTCTGTGTTTGTCCACTGTATGCTCATCTTCTTTTTAGGGGGCACCAGGAGCTGAACCCAGGAACTCCCATGTGGTAGGTGGCCACCCAATGGCTTGAGCCACCTCTGCTCCCAATTGTTGTGTCTCTCTGTTGTGTCATCTCGCTGCATCATCTTGTTGCATCAGCTAGCCACGCCAGCCTGTCGCGCAGCTTGCTGTCTTGCTCGTCTTCTTTAGGAAGCACTGGGAACCAAACCCAGGACCTCCCATGTGGTAGGCGAGTGCCCAACTGCCTGGGCCACACTGCTTCCCGGGAAAACTTTTTTGTATTTATTGCTTTGAAGCTCAAATTTCAAAAGAGAAAACAAGAACCTTTATCATTTTACTCACAAGTAAAACACTAGGATCAGTTCAACTCAAAAAAGAAGACAAAGATGCCGTGCAGAAAAGACTTACTACAGCAGGCCTGAGGCTGTTAAACTTACTAAGGACGACCTACAAGGTTGGCCACTGGCTGACGTCAGGAAACTTGGATTTCACAAATGTTTCCCACTGTGCCCAGACTGTGCAGACAACATGCTTTACGTTGGACTTGCTTCCCTTTTGGGGGTCTGGGACTGTGGTCTGTGCTAGGCAGAGGGTGCCTCCATGACTGGCCTCCAAGAAAAACCTCCGGCTTTGTGTCTCTAGTGAACTTCCCTGGTCGGCAACATTTCATATGTGCTGTTATAATTTGCTGCTGGAGGAATTAACTACATCCTGTGTGAATCTTGGAAGCTTGTGCCTGGTCTCCTGTGGACTTTGCTCAATGTACTTTTCCCTTTACTAATTTTCCTTTGTATCCTTTTGTTGTAATAAATTTTAGCCATGAGTACAATGTGTCCAGTACTCTAAGTCTTTCTAGTGAATCACCACACTTGTGACTGGCTTGGGGACCTGTGACACAGATGTCCATTTGTGTCACTATTATTTAAGTCTAGTCCGAGACCAGGAAAATCCAGACAAACATCCAGGAGGAGTGAAAAACATAACAGCAGCAGAATTTAAGGCATTAAACCGGGTAAAGGAGCATATTTTATACTGATAAAAAGTACAGTATGCAATTTCACTTAATAGGACAAAGAAATACTCAATGTAAACACTTTAAAATAAAAGGATCAATTGATAAAAATACAATTGTAGTAGGAAGGTAAAATATCACTCTCAGTCTCTACTGGATAGATTAAGAGAAAAATAAATAGGGATACAGAAGATATGAATAATAAAGTTGAATAAACAAATGCAGAAAAGGACTTCCAGTTACGGCAACGTTAAGAGGTCAGGGATTCTTCTTCACAAAAGACAAGTATAAACGTGACAAAATTGTCAAAAATGACCATTTCAGGGCACTGGAAATCAACCAAATGCAGGCAACACATTAAGAGACAATTTTGTTGAACGGCTGCTGGGGCTTCACGAGGCTATGTCCACCGTGTCACTTGTGCCCTGGCTGGGGAGCATGGCCATGACCTACTCAGGCAGGTCACTTTCTCAGGTAGGTCAGTGCTGCTGCCAGGGGGTAAAAGCCAATGGCTTTGCCAGTTCAAAGTGGCAAACTTGATCTGGAACGAACTGGAAAAACCAGCAGCTTTGTAAGCACAAGGTTGTAGTCCCTGCTGGGGTGAGAAGCTGGCTAGCCAGAAATTTAACAGAAAGATTCTGAAAATGAGAGAACCATGAAAGGGCTGCGGTAAGCTCTCCACATATCCGTGGCTAACTAGGAAATTATGCACATGCTAGGGAAGATCCAAAAGAGTGTGGCAAAATGTAAAAGCTAAGGATGACTTAAAACTGCAGCCACTGAATGTGTTCCCCAGTCCACAGATATCAATCAGAGGCTGTGTGGACGTAGGATATATGAGTGCAACCTCTGCCCAAATCACTGGATGACCGCCATGATATGTAGAACACAGGTCCCTAGGAAATCAGACCGAAAAATAAAAATAAGAATTAAAAAAATGAGCAGAGACGTCAGTGGTTGTATATGCAGTTACTGAAACAAACAAACTCTCAAAAAGAAATCAGAATACAGAGTTGCTACAATACATTTTCTAAAAATGTCTAGTTTTCAAGAAAACGTTATTAGACATGCAAAGAAATAGGAAAGTATGAAGCTTACTCAGGAAAAGTATAGAAAAAGTACAGTATAGAAAGTGACAGAGATGTTAATTTTAGCAAAGACTTGAAAAACAGGAATTATAAATATGCAAAGAATTAAAAGGAAATATGACAATGACTCTATAATAGAGAATTTCAATAAATAGAAACTGTACAAAAAGAAACATGAAAATTCTGATATTAAAGAGTATAGTAACTGAAATAAAAAATTCACTAGAGGGGCTCAACAGCAGATTAGATAGCAGAAGAAAAAAACAGTGAACATTTTAGATAATATACTATAGCAACTCTGTATTCTGACCTACTGAAAACAGATCAATAGAAATTATCCAATCCAAAGAAAAGAAAGATTGAAGAAATGAATGAAGCCTCAGAGAGGCAAGCCAGGTATCTCATGTATTTATAAAGGGAATTCTAGAAGGAAGGAGAAAGAATGGAACAGAAAAAAATATTTGAAGATATAATGGCCAAAAACCTATCTAATTAAAAATTAATCTAGGGAAGCGGATGTGGCTCAAGTGATTGGGCTCCCGTCTACCATATGGGAGGTCCAGGGTTCGATTCCTGGGGCCTCCTGGTGAAAAGCAAGCTGACCCCAGCGGGTGAGCTGGCCCGCACAGGAGTGCTGGCCCACATGGAGAGCTGGCACAGCAAGATGACGCAATAAAGAGACACAGAAGAGAGACAATAAGAGACGCGGCAGATCTGGGGGCTGAGGTGGCAAAAGAGATTGAGCGCTTCTCTCCACACTGGAAGGTCCCGGGATCGGTTCCTGGTGCCACCTGAAGAGAAGACAAGCAGACACAGAAGAACACACAAAGAGCAGACAGCGAGTACAAAAACAACGAAGGACCGGGGAGGGGTGGGGGGGGGGGGAGGAGAAAGGAAGGAAGGAAGGGAGGGAGGGAGGGAAGAAAGAAAGAAATCTTGAAAAAAAAAAATCTAGATTTGAAAAGCTCAATGATCCCCAAGTAAGATAAACTCAAAGAGCATCACACTAGACACATCACAGTCAGATTTCTGAGACCCAAGGACAAAAAGAATATTGAAAGCAGCAATAGAAAAACAATTCATGACATATAGGACAACAATGCAATTAATGGGTTACACTCATCAGAAACAATGATGGTCAGAAGGCAGGCAGCAGAATGACTTATTTAAAATACTGACAAGAAAAAAACTGTATCCTGTGAAACTATCCTTCCAAAAAATGCAAGAACAAAGACATTCCCAGATAATCAAAAATTAAGAGGATTTGTTATTTGTAGACCAGTTAAAAAGAAATACTAAAAAAAAAAAAAGTCCTTCAGGATAAAAGGAAATGAAATTCACAGTAAAGAGAAGAGCAACAGAAACGGTAAATATGAATACACGGGTGAATATAAAACAATGCACACACATTTTTTCCTATTCTCCTCATTTCTTTATAAAAACATAATTTATAGCAATAATTACAACGCTGCATTCTTGGCCTTATCACAAACATGAACGCAACATATATGGTGATGATACATATATCGTTGCAATGGGAAATGGAGCTACATTCGAACAAAGCTGATTTATTTTACCAGAATTAAGTCAGTAGTAACTTGAATGCAGTAGGTTGTGATTTGTTAAAAACACATATTGTAATTTCTAGAGCAATCACTAAAAAAAAAAAAGAGGACACAAGAAAAACTCAAAAAAATACCTTAAAAAAGTCAACAGAGTAATTAAAATAATACACTAAAAACGTTAGCACAAAAGACAGCAAAGAAACAGAGGGATAAGACGTGCAACATGTAGAAAACATATAGAGAAATGGTAGACATAAATGCAACCATATCTATAATTACATATATATATATATATTTTTTAAAGGCTTATTTATTCCCCCCCCCCCATTGTTTTGTGCTTGCTGTCTGCTCTCTGTGTTCTTCTGTGTCTGCTTGTCTTCTCTTTAGGCGGCACCAGGAACTGATCCCGGGACCTTCCGGAGTGGAGAGAGGCGCTCAGTCTCTTGTGCCACCTCATCTCCCTGGTCTGCTGCGTCTCTTATTGTCTCTTCTCTGTGTCTCTTTGTTGTGTCACCTTGCTGCACAATCCGTGTGGGCCAGCACTCCTGCATGGGCCAGCTTGCCTTTCACCAGGAGGCCCTGGGAATCAAACCCTGGACCTCCTATATGGTAGAGCCCAATCACTTGAGCCACATCCGCTTCCTTCAATAATTATATTAAACACTCCAACCAAAAAGCAGAGATTGGGAGCTTCCAATTGATAACAACATCACTGTGTCCAGAGGGTGATGTCTGACTCCACATGGAGAGGACCCACAAGCTTGCACTTCAGACTTGCCAAGACCTCGCCTATGCAATTCTTATTTTGGCTTTTTCTTTTCTTCTTCTTCTTTTTTTTTACATGACAAAGAATCTTTACTTTTAAATGATTAGCAATAACATGTAATAATCCTTGAATTCTACCTAGCAATTTTTATTAAAAGAAACTAAAAGCAACTTAATTATTCTAGTATTCATTGTTCTAACTCTTAGCCAGAAAAGACTACTTTAAGGCTGGCTGCTGTTTCACACTGGTTACAAATGACTATTTACTACTTTTTTATAGGTAAAGCCCCTGACCTTTAAGAAAGCCTAAGGGAAATAAAATATTTAACCCCTTTCTTTCTTCAAATAAGTGGTTTTTGGTATTAGATCTAAGAAAGAAAAAGTCAATATTGCCACATATGTAGTTTGAGCTAAATGGTAAAGAAAAACAGACAACATAAACCCATTCACTATATAAGAAACAGGAGGTAAAAAGATGAAATTCTTTGGATAGGCTCTAAGTCTACAAAGAAGCTAGGTTTGCCACTCTCCAAAAAGTGAAAGGACCTACTACATAATATACAGAAATAATTTAAAGCCTTTCCCCAAGAATGTAACTCCAGCTTTGCTAAAGCTTCATATTCCATGTGAGGCCATCTAAAATGCCCATCCATGGAACAGGCACTCCTTTTCCCCATCATTTATGCGGTAGTTTTCATGGGTTTCTGGCCAGATGTCACAAAGGTCAAGAGGTTATCCAAGACTTCAACCCTCTTCTGCTAGAAGTAGGTCTGGAGGATGGTCATCTTCTCCTGGGTCTCCTTCTCCACTTCAGTGCTGCCACTGCCGTGGGATCCCAGAGCCGCAGCCTCCTTGGCCTTAAACTCCTCCCTTTGCAGGCGGTACTGTTCAATTTCAGCCTGAGCTGCTTCTTTGGCCTGCTTCAGCCGCCAGTTCTTTCACTTCGAGCCTCGGAGACCTTCTCAGTCACAGCTGCTGGATGCCCTGCGACTGAGAAGCCCTGGTAGCGAGAACTCGAGGCCAAGGCGAGCGGCCTAAAAGGGCTCAAAGGCTCCTCGGTGAGCTGACCCAGCCGCCCAAGAGCCGCACCTGTGCTCTGAGCCTCTATTTTGGCCTTTTCTGATTTGAAATCTTCATAGTAAAAGTGACTTTGTGGAAAGCGGATGTGGCTGAAGCAGTTGGGCCCCCACCTACCACAT
>PVKH010007499.1:0-20165 GCA_004027955.1 Chaetophractus vellerosus | reverse complement strand
GAAGGAGATTTGAAAAAGCAGTTCTGATGCTGGAGTGAGCCGTTCGCCCAATAGTCTACAGCTGGCCTTGTGGAGAGATGCAAAGCATAGAAAGCCTCATCGTCTACAGCTGAACTCGTGAAGGAAACAGAAACTAAGCCCGGAGAGAAACGCAGCCCTGGGAACAGAGGAACCTGGAAGCCTGAACCCTGGAGACGTCGGCAACCATCTTACGACAACACGTGGACTCTGGTATGGGAAGAAATTTATGCTTTGTGGCCTGGTAACTGTAAGCTTCTACCCCAAATAAATACCCTTTATAAAGACCGACCAATCTTTGGTATATTTCAAAAGGCACGCCTGTGGCTGACCAAAACACTGCTCATTCTTTCTTTAGAGCTACTGTTTTTTTCCTACTTCCAAAAAACTTTTGTGGGCCCATTGGAAGAGTAGAAATTTTTCTTTGACCTCATTCTTTCCACAATTTTCTATTTAATCACCCTTTGGCAATAAGCGTATATCTGTCTCCACCATCTCTACACATACACACACACACACACACACACACACAGTTATTAGTAGTTAATTTCCTATCTGGATTTTTGCCTCTATTGTTTCATGTTGTCAGACATTAAAGTACAGGTCCAGCAAAGGAATGCACTGAAACAGGCATTCAGTAAATCCTTTAGATGCAATAATAGTTGCCTATGGAGGAACCAAGCTAGTAGGCTTAACACTAACAAAATGATGTCAAGGTCAGCATAATGACACCACCACCAACTCAAGATTGTTGATATCAGCATTTTTGAATTATAATAATTTCACTGGCAACCTTGAAGAGTGGGTCTGATATAGACTGTTCAACTACTTGCTGGCTCAAAGTCGCTCATAAATTGCCTTCTAGAGGTTAGGACATGTGGCACAATGAGATAAATGGGCACTTCAACACTATTTGATGATATCCATATTCTGTACCATTTCTTGCTAGTAGATATCTTAAAATTTACTTATTTTCAATTGAATAAAATAACCTAACAATATGCAATGGAAAGACTGAATTTCTTTTGTTATTTTAATCCACATGTGCTTTCTGGCTTAGGAGACCTGAGAAGTTTTGGAATAATGAATGTAATTCCATTCATTGCTACCAGTAGGTACACTCTTTTCCCATGTGCATAGAGAGATGTCAGGCTTGTCCTGATTCCAAGACTTCACAGCATTTCTTTCCTCAGAGCCTGGGAACACTTGCTTTTTACTTGAAAGCTCTACCTTCTCAAAATTTAGGTCAACTACTGAAAGTCTTCATGTTTCCAAATGAATGGAATAGATTTAAGGGAACTAGAACTTAGAGAGCAAGACAAAAACCAAAAATATCTACCTAGCTGTAGATATTGTAATCTTATTCTGTTGGAAAAGGTCATATCTTTGGGGAGGTAACTGCTTCATAAAGAATGCTTCCTCCAAGATTTTCATTACCTAGGCTGCTGGATTTAGAGAATAATTGCCATCTTTATCAAGACCTAGACTTTTAAATCTCTAAAGCCAAGATTGCTGCCTGAGAGAATTCCTCAGCTACCTGCTTATTCAGATCTAAGAATAGTGCCAGATCATGAATCTTATTCCAAGCATCATTTGAATTTTCAAGGTCAATTACATCTTTGTTTAAAGCACCATGGAATATATTTTGATTGTGTACTACCATCTATTATTTTCTTCTATATATTGTGAAAATCATATTTCATTTTTTCCACATATCTGAATCATCTTCATTCCTCTTTTATTTATGCTTTACAGATATTTTAGAGAGCTTGCTGTGTTTCCATCCCTCTACTAAGAACTAGAGATTTAATGGTGAACATAAACGATATGATCTTGGTATTCTGCTACCAGTTAAGATGTAAAAAGATGTAAAAGACCTTTACCCTCCTTCTAACAACAAGAAACCTGTAGTCAGAAATAAAAAGCTATCTTTCCTATGGGACTAGCAAAGAGCAGTGGACACAGGGAGAGCCCTTATGGATTGAATTCCAAAAGGAAATGAGACATTCAGAGCTGAGTAGAAAATGATGGCAGCTTCTATGCCTGGGGGCAGTTTCTTGGTCTGGGTAGGGTGAATGGAAGGTCTGGGCTGACACAGAGAGACTTTACAGGATGAAGAGAAATCAGCTGAGCCATAGACAAAAATGTGGGACAGAGGAATAGATTGGAATCTGAAAGAGTCACAGATAAAAAAAAAAAAAAAAAAAAAAAAAAAAAAAAAAAAAAAAAAAAAAAAAAAAAAAAAAAAAAAAACAACAACAACAATAAAAACTGAAAACAAACTATGCTTTGCCTTGAAAATCTCCCCACCACAAAATTTGCCAAATGAATGAAAGGCTAGAAAACAGAGAATTTACAGACTTCTGAGCATTCTTGGGTTTTGAATTCTAGGGTTCTGCTGAAGTTGAATCAAAGGAGAACCAAAAATATATGAAACTGCAGAACAACTTGATCCTACCTCAAATACTGACAAGAGCAAAAAAATGATTCTTGCCATGGGAGATTAGAAGTTAGGCTAATCATAGGTAAACTCAATCTAATTAAAGTTGAAGTTCAGCCACAGAGCAACTTGATTCTAGAAGGAATTTGAATGGTTAAATTATCTAACACAGAGAAAGGGGCTTGCAACTCTGGAAAATAAGCAAAATAAAAAAGCATTACATGTCAGTCTCCAATGTTCAATGTTCTAAAATTTACTAAATATGTGAAAGAGCAGTAAAAAATGACACAAAATCAAAAGCAAATATGGTCAACAGAACAAGACTTGCAAAGTATCCGGTTATCTATGTTGGCAAACAATACTTTAAAATAACTGTTATAAATATGTTAAAGGTTTTATAGAAAAAAAAAAGAGGGATGTAATGGTGAAGATATGGGGTATTTCAGGAGAAAAATGAAAGGTCTAAAAAAGAAATAGTTGGAAATGCTAGGAAAGAAAAAGACAAGATATATGAATGCAACACTTTGTTGGATGGGATTAATGTTAAGTTGGACAGTAGAGGAAAAAATACAAGTGGACTTTAAGATCAATTAAAAATCCAACTGAAGAAGAGAGAAAAACTTTAAAACAGACATTCAGTGATGTGTGGGGTAATAAAAACAGTTTATGGAATCTCAGAAGGAGAGGAAGAAGAGAATGGGGGAAAGTTAATTGAAGTAGAAATGTTCCAAATAAAGTGAAAAACAATAACACATAGCTCCAATAACCTAACAAACCTCAGGCAGGGTAAATATCAAGAAAACCACATCCAGGCACATCATAATCAATTACTTCAAACCGCAAATTAAGAGAAAATGTTAAAAGCAGCTGGAGAGAAAAGATACCTTATATAGAAGGAAACAACAATAAGAAAGCTGATTTACTACAATGGCAGTGAGAAAACAATGAAACAGCATCTCTAGGGCACTCAGAAGAAAAATCTGTCAACCTAGAACTCTGTATCTAATTAAAATATCCTTTAAAATGAAGGCAAAAAAGATAAATGAAAGTGAGAAGAATTCAACACCAGCAAACCAAAACTATAAGAAATGCTAAATTAAGTCTTCAGGCTGAAGAAAAATGTAACCAGAAGGGAATTTGGATTCATAAGAAAGACTAAAGAAGGCCAGAAATGGTAACCATGTTGTTAAATACTTTTTAAAAATCACTTCTTTTATTTCTCATTTTAAATATTCTTTAAAAGATAATTTACTGTTTAAAGCAAAAATAATAAAGATGTATTATGGAGTTTATAGCATATGTAGAAATAAAAATTATTTTAAAATTTAATATTTTTAAAATATATTTTTTATTTTTTTAAAAAAGATACTTAGATTACATAAATGTTACATAGAAAATATGGGGGATTCCCATATGCTCTGCTCCCAACACCTCCCACATTTTCTCACATTAACATCTTTCATTAGTGTGGTATATTTGTTACAATTGACGAACACATTTTGGAGTGTTGCCACTAAGCATGGATTAGAGTTTACATTGTAGTTTTCACTCTCCCCCACACAATTTTGTAAGTTATGGCAAGATATGTAATGGCCTGTGTCTGTCATTGCAATGTCATTCAGGACAATTCCAAGTTGTGGTTTACCTATACATGGCTCTTCTGCCCCTTCTATTTGAACCTGAAGTTATTACTAAAGTGGATAGGTATATGTCCAAGAGACTTAAATCTTTGGGCTTTCTGTGTTCCAGCTGGGCCCTGAATCTCAAAAGTGTTGCTACTCTTCAGTTCATTGGACTCATCCAGGACAGCTAACAAGGAGATGATGATGGACAACAACTATCCCAAGGAACAGAGAGAGCCTGCAACTGTAAGCAAGATAGTTCCATCCATTTGCCCCATGGGATCTAAGCCCCCTCTCAGAGTTGGAGTGGCCATCACCATCCCAGAATCCTCAGGATGTTATCATTAATGTGGAGAAAATTTAATATTTTTTATATGATTATCTACCATCTTATTATTTGTTTTCTACTTGGCCCATCTGTTCTTTGTTCCTCTTCTCTTTTCTTCTTTGGACCAATGAAATATGTTTTTAACTATTCTGTCATTATTGTTTGTATTATCTTCTGTGGATACTCTAAGGATTAGAATACATATTCTTAACCTATCATAGTCTAATTTGGATTAATTCTATATGCTTCACATTTACTGTCAGAACTTTAAAATATTATTCTATTTACCTCACTCTGCACTAGAGGAGGGCCAATGAAAAGACTGCTCATGAAAGTGAGACCCAAATGTAGATTGTTTACAAGAGATGCACTATAAATATAAAAACATATAGGTTAAAAGTAAAAGGATAGAAAACAATGTATCATGCAAATATTAAAGATAGCTGCATTAATATCACTCAAAATAGAAAAGGAGGATTACCTGAGATAAAGAAGGGTATTCCATAATGATAAAATGTTCGATTTGTCAAGAAAAAATAACAATCTGAAATATATAGGCATCTTATAACAGCTTCAAAAGGCATGAAGCAATATTTGACAAAAAAAAAACTGTTGGAAAACAAAGAAATTTTGACTTTTACATCATACCATAAAGCTATATGCCCTTTCTTTTTTGGTATGCGTGCACATAAGTGGTTTGGTGTCCATGTTTAGATTCTGGCTCCCACAGATCTTTGCTGAAGAATATTAATATTTAGTATGTCTTTATCACATTAAGAAAATAAGTCTGGTTTTATATTTTTCTTCTCTTAAACAGCATGAAGAAATTCTGGTAAAATTTCAAGCAGAATCTTTGGCATTTGGGAAAGTTGTTTGAATTTAGAGCCAGAAGAACTTAATTTTCAGCCACTTACCAACTGTGAGATCTTTGTTGAGGTACTTCAACATTCTATACCTCAATTTCATCATCTGTAAAATAATATCAACCCAGCAGGATTATTGAATGTTGATTTAGAAAGTACTTTGCAAATTTTGAATTGCTATAAAATATTTGTTCTTTGTTACACATAGTTTATGGCAGAGATGTGAAAAATGGCAGAGAATATCTTAATGTTACTGTAAATACTATAGATATAAGTGGATGGACTGAAATAGAAACCATATTCCTCATTGCTCAAAGAAAGTGGTTGCCAGAACTTTTCATCTATTCTGGCATTGACCATTCTGATTCCAATTGGAAAACAAAACAAAACAAAACAAAACAAATAAAAACAAAACAAAACAAAACAAACAAAAACCTTCCTTTTATGAAGTGGGTGAGAGCACATCATAAAACCTATGAGGTCAGGTCAAATATTTTGATCGATAGACTAATCTAAATATAGTCAAATATATTTTATGCAATGTAGACCATAGATGAAATTTAGTTTGGGAAGGCAAAATCTTGCCTCCCTTTCCTTTGCCAAATAGTTGATTATTACTTTCCCATGTTGTCACTCTAGAAGAAGCTATATTTGCTTATTATGAGGATGTTAAAATATATTTTTCTTTCTCAATGGTAGAGTGATTTTTATTTGCTGCACACCAACGAAAACAACAAATTGTTCAGTGCTGGAAGGTCTAAAATGCTCACTCAAAGTAAGTTCCTTTTCCAGGGACTTGTTTTCATTAACTTCTCCATTAATAACACAAATCTGTTGGCTGATTGAAATGTCCTATGAAATTGCCCTGTTCTACTCAAATCTGTAAGTCTTCCCCTGCAGCAAGTGTTTTGAGATAACATTGCTTCTGATACTGTGGAATCAAATATAGTCCAGACTTGACAAGTAAAAATTAGGTTGGAGCAGTTCTTTGGCTTCACCTCCCATCATTGGGGAAGAGAAGCCCATAGTTTCGCAGGTGGAACAGGTTCTTTTATTAGAGAAATCCTCAAAATGACCTTCCCCACCAGTTGAGCTCTCTTTGGCTTGTATCATTTGTTATGAAAGGGATTGTGGGAACATGGCCAACAGGTTAGACATATAATTCTTAGCTCTCACTAAAACAACACAGAAAAAGCCAGGGGCACAGCAAACCAGGGCACTGCTTACCAAATCCCGGAAGAGTGAGGGTCAGAGACACTAAGAAGCCAAAACAAGTAATCCTGAGTTATTGAACCTCCCAGCTGCCAGGAATGGCTCCCATCCCCCATCCCTGAGATATTAAATTTGGGTAAAAATCCAGGTGAATTATATCTAACTGATGGTAGACCAGACGTCTACCTCCACGGGAAGTGCTCTGATTCATCAAGGAGAGTACTGGACAGATAGGGAAGCCAGGAATAATTGGGGGTTGCTTACCTCAGTGGCTGGAAGGGGCACACATACCCAGCCCTCAGGGTGGACAGACTAAGTGGAGACCCAGCCCGCTGCTCCAAAAGGGAGTGTGACTGCAGATTCCCTCCGAGGAAGAGAAGTCTGGGAGAGTGGAGAGTGATTTTTTTTTGCATCGAGTTTAGCCAGTTGGGTCCCCTTGAATATTGGAAGGGACCCCCACTGGACAGGGAGAGGGGAGGGGGATTGCCTCAGGCTGGCAGTCATGCCCAGACACCTAGGTAAAGAGGGGAATTACATCAGTGAGGAGGCAGAGACCAGCTGCACTCAGCACAACTCCATCCGACTGCAGGGAACCTAACCTGCCCAAGGAAAAAGGGATGAATAGGCTTCTGAAAGGCTAATCAGGCCAAGGACCCAGAGTAGCTCAGTGGAAGAATTCTTACCAAATATATATAAGGTCCTTGATTCGGCTCCTGGCTGCTGCTTGAGAAGAGATCCATCAGGTTATGAAGCATCCAGCTGAAACTTTATGACAGGGAATATATAGACATTTTCTTTGTATTAGCTTTTATTGGATCTCTTATTTAAAAAAAAGGGGGTGTGTGTCATTTTCTTTTATTTCCTTTTCTTTACTCACTAAAACCCAGTTCAAAACCTGTGCAGTGCAGTCTGCAGGGTGAGTGATTGAGGAACACCAGCAGCCTGAGAAGATCCTTAGGGGTCTAAGAAAGAAGGCTGTATTTCCACTTATTATTTTGTTTTCTTCCTCTTTTTAAATAACGAATTGCTGTCGTCTTGTTTCTTGCTTGTTTTGTATCCCCTTCCTTTCTTTCTCTGCTTGTTTACTTTTCTTCTTTTATTCTTTTGGTTACTAATCTATTCTACCTACACTATTTCTTTCACTCCTTCATCTTTATATCTTTTGTTTTCCATTTTTGTTCTTTCACTCCACCTCTTTTATGTGGTCTCCAATTTTTCTTGTTTGTATTTCTCCCTCTCTCCCTTTTTCTCTGTATACTTTCTCTTTCTTACGTTTTTCTTTCTCTCTTTTCTGTTTTCTTTTCCCCTCTTCTCACCATTCTAGCATTTTAATTCATTCTATATATTTCCTTTCTATTCTGTTTCTTGTTTCATTGTTTCTATTCCACTTTCCTAATCTTACTCCTCTGTGTTTCTTACTCATGTTAACCTTTCAATTTCCTAGGTCTTGTACATTTGCTCTCCTACCTTTTGCTATTACCATTACTATTATTCTTTTGGTCTTCCTATCTCTTTCCATCTGTTATGAAAAGCATCTAGAGAGAAGTCCACAGACAGTAATGGGAAATGATCTCTTGGACAATGTTACTTTTCAATGACAGTAACAAATGCAAGTTCATGAAAAATGGAAATAACTTTAATAAAAATTTTCAAATACAGATATGCTTGAGAAAATCTTATTTTCAAAAGGTTTAAATATAATTTTATAAAAATATAGGGCTCGTTGTTATATGTGAATTAAGCTATAATGATTTCTTAAAATACATGAGGTTATACCTATAGAGTAGCATCATTTTCTTTTCATTTCCCTTTAAAGGAGTCCTCTGAATGGACTAGGCTCTTATTTCAACAATGTTGTCAATGTTTTAAATATTTCCTAAAATATATTTTGCAGTTATTGTCTGATTATTATTCTGCTTGTCATTTTCTTTATCAGACTTGTCTGTAAATGAGTCTTGACTATTTGGAGAAACGAAATCTGCTCTCAATGATGAAGATTTTTCCACCTGAGATGATATTTACATAAATCAACTTCAGGTTTTGAAGGCTGTGATTTTTTTAAAAAGCATTCCAAACATGGTTTTAGGATTGGCAACATTACTGAAAAGACATATATATTCTTTTTGTCTACATCAAATGTTGGGTGAAAACTCAGTCTGGTTTGTCTGAGACTTCCCTATTTCTAGCACTGAAAGTCATGAGTTTTGGAAAACCCCACTGTCTTGAGAATACTGAGAAGGTAGGTCACCCTAAAGACAGGACTGTTTTTATTTGGATGATGGCGATCTTAAGATGCCTTGGAATTTATTGAAGTAGAAAGGATTTAAGAAATAATAACAATTGTGTCATAGATGCTGGCCTTACTCCAATAGGTGTTCTTTGCTTACTCCATAGTTAGTAACAGAACCCTGGATACTTAGCTTGGCACTAAACAGCCCAGAATAAAGGCAGTATTTTCTAGCTTTCCTTCCAGCTGGGTGTGGTCATGTGCCTAAGGCCTGGACAATGGGACATAAGAGTAAGTAATTCATGCTCCTTTTGGGAAGGAGGGGATGTGCTCTGTGTTTCTCCCCTTTGCACCAGCTGCCATCTTGGATAATGAGATGACCTTGGGGATCAAAGTCATGCCAGTGAAACCTGGGTCCTTCTCACTGCAGAGTGTCATATCAACTCCAGATTGTTTACCTCTGAACTTCATGACTGAGATAGAGAAGTGAATTCCTGAATTGTTTTAGCTGTTGTCAATTTGAGGTTTTTATTCAAAACTGAATCAAATACTCTGATACAATAGTAAGCAGGTTTTTTTTGTTTTTGTTTTGTTTTTGTTTTTTTTTGATGGCTACTATTTTTATTGTCCAGAAAGTCATCCAATCTAGGGTCCATTCCTGTCTCACAATGTGCTTCTATTGCTTATATTGCAGTATATATGATAGTATTCCATCCTTCATACCAATAGCAACTCTTCTTTCAGCAAGTTCACAAAAATAACAAGAATCTAGATTTCTCAAACCAAAAGACTTACATTAACTATTTCATAACATGATGTATGGCAGTAAAAAACCAATAAGGTCTCACAGAGTTCACACTCACACTTAAACTAGAAGGTAATTTAAATGAGTAGTTTAAACTAATTCATTTCCACAAAAATGCATTCTTATTGTTTCATATAACCACAGTTACACATTCTCTCAAATAAGAGATAAGTATGGGTTTCACTTTTTAAAGATATAATCTATGTAATTCCACTGATTAGTTTTCATAATATTTCAGATTTGTTTTACTATAAAAAAATCCCATTTAAAATATCAATTTAACTTTTAAATTATTTGTACCATTAATTTATTTTTTTCTTTTTTTTAATTGATTTTTTATTTATTTTTTATATATCTATATACATTTTTAGGATACATTGATTACACAAATGTTACACAGAGATTCCAGGAGTACCCATATGCCACCCCCCCCACCCCTCCCACAACCCCCCACATGCACATCCCTCAGTGTGGCATAACACCTCTGATAGTTACACACATTTTGGGGCTTTGCCATCAGACATAGATCACAGTTTTAACAAGAATGTTAATTTTCTCATTTCTTCCATGGTCAGAGAAAACTCAGGCCATGATTCCTCATCCTAACCTTGCAATGTTTGTCTACAAAATTACAAAGCTCTATATCTAAGATTAATTTTCATTTACTTTAATTTAGATTTTAAAACACATGTCAAAAGGAAGGTTTTTATAAAGGAAGAGGAAATCACACCATTCAGTTTTCTGAAGTTTTCTTGGCAGTCTCTCCCATTAGCTTTTGGAGGTACAGAGTACACTTTGGGGGAACCTTGAACCTCTTTGCTACCCTTGTTTAATGGCAGGTCACTCTCCTGGCTATGCTTTTAACTCTCTAATAATTCCTTCTCAGATTGCTTTGTGGACACTTCTTGCTTCACCATTTTTTAAATGTACCACTTCATTTCTAATCCAATCTTCTCTCCCATTAGGCCATTTTCTTAGTTGATCTCATACACTTTTTTATTGCAATAAACTTAGTTTTCTTAAGTCCAAATTCTGTACACATTGGCATATCATTCTTTATTTTACCTTTGTGTAGTTCCAGCTCTTCTCTTGACCTGTGACTTATTTACTTTTTTGTCCTATTTCTAGCTGTTTCTCAAAGTACAAATGTGAACTCTGTTAATACCTACTTACTATTCTTAGAGTACTCTTTATTTTCTCTTTTTCCCCCTGTCTGAAAGAGAACACTTTGAATTCCTCTCAGTCTGTCCAGGGCTTTCAAATGATTTTCACCAAACACACAAATAGACCTGTGAATGCGTGCACACACACACACTCAGATAGGTATGTGAATGGAATGGGATAGAACAGAAGAAAAGGAAAAGAAGAGAAATCATCAGAGGGCATCTCACATAGTAAGGGTAAGTAATCTTAATATTGTTTAATATCACACACCCATCACACACACACAGCGTTACTTACTCTTACAATGTGAGATGGACCCTGATATTTTCTAGCCTCTTCTATTCCAGTCTATTTTATTCTCTTCAATTTGGATACAACTAAATATTTGCCAATTAAATTAATTTAACAATTCACTAACAGGTCATGATACGTAATTTGAAAAGCACTACACTAAAACATTCTTATCAGAAGGGAGGAGAAAGAGAGAAAGTCCCTGACATTTTCCTGGGCTCAAGGAGTTTCCTCAAAGGTCAGCTAAAATAATAGCTGTGTTTGTAGTACCAAAACTATACTTTCATTGTCAAAGTGAAGTAGAGAATTGGATCTCATTTACTTTCGTATTTTAAGCCACTGTTGTAATTGTGATCATTTCCACAAGTTTATCTGTATCCCAGACTTTCTGTTGCTTCAAATTCCTATGGTTAGCTGCTTTCTGGTAGCTAGATACTCTAAATATAACTCAAATTCATACTGTTCAAAATTCAAACTGTTGAAGAACTGTCTACCCAAATGGTCTCTCATTGCGGATTCTCTGTTTCTCTACCTGTCAATTAAATGACATAGCAGTCACCCAAATTAGAAACCTGACAGTCATTCTTGTCTTTGCCCTTTCCCTCACACTTTAACACTCATATCTCATTACTCCCCAGGTCTTGAAAATTTTATAGTTTTTGTAGTGCAAGTCCAGAAGTCCACATGCACCTAGGTTTACTAGTTAATCAACTGGTAGCTTGACAGTATTGAATAGTTTGTTCTAATAGGTACACTCCTAATCCTGGCATTAAAATCCTTGCATTTTTTTTAAAAGGAGAACTTCTCTTTACAGAATTGTTAGAGTCCTTAGGGCTCTTCAAAAATATCCGGACTCACTCTTCTTTCAGATACATGGTAAGGATGCACTGCCTTACCTACTTGAAGTTAGACATGACTTGCTTTGGGTGATAAATATGAACAGAAGCGCTGTATATCACTTCCCAAAGGAAGCTTGAAGAGCTCTGCCATTTCTACTTTTCACTCCGACATTGCAATTGGCAATGTTCAAGATGGTGGATGTCAAACACCTGAAATTTCTTATATTAATCTACTATAATTTTGTATTTTTTTATTGCAGCAAAACATAGCCTATACTGGCCAATACAACCAGGTAAATACTCTTTCTTCAAGGGAAGATGTTACCTCTATTATATTAGGAGAATAATTATCTATGAGAGGTGATAATATCTGTGACTCTGTCCATAGAACAAGTGTTTTTCCAATCCTGGGAAGGATTACATAAGTCAAGTTTTTACAAAGCCTTTATAGCCCTTATAGATATAGAATTAGGTACGTTAAAGCTTACCAACGTATGCTTTACGTTGGAATACTCGAAAATGAAATGTGATTGAGTACAAGTTTGTTGGCATTCAATTATTAGCAGAGGCCAGATAAGATAAAATCAAAATGATTCACTGGAAGTCTTAGTATTGAAGCAGGCTAGTTTAGAGAATGAAAAGATGAGTCTGCGACCTGGCAGAAAAACACGGCCATGAAACATGTGGCCATGGAATTTCACCTGGAAATCCTTTGAGAGAAAGACCCCCACCAGAATGTGGCTGGAAGAACCTGTGAGAATTTTCTGTGATCGTCTGGGATCAAGGAAAAGCTCCAGATATTCTCAAGGGGCATTATCATTGAGCTCCCCCCAAGGAAAATTGATGGGTGGGGTAATCAATCAAAACAGCAAACAACTGGGACCCCTCCCCCAAACATTAGCAAGTGGGGGGAATAACTAATGGTTTAAAAAGCAAGGGCTGGGGCTGAAGTCTCTCTTCAGACCCCCTCCGTTGGGAAAGCTTCCCAATAAACTTTCTGCCTGCAATCATCAAAAAAAAAAAAAGCAAGCACAGAGACAAAATCATCCCTTTTTTTCCTCTCTCTGCTTGGACCAACCCACAAATATACCTGGGACCCATATTCTGTTCTTTTCTCCCATTTCTATTCTCTTCTCTCATTTCCTTAATAAGCTTCTAGCCTGACTAAACTGACATGTTCTTAAATTCTTTTATGTAACATAGCCAAGAACCTAGAAGAAATCTGGCAACAGTACCACTAGTTCATAAGGGTTGGAATTTAGAGTTATATGGTTTCCAGTTAAATATTCTATTCCTTAATGCTTAGTAATTCAATACTCAAGTGCAGAGGGTCCATCTAGCTGCCAATCTATCATCATGAATACTATTTTTGAACATACCATACTGGGCCTCTGCCCTCTTCAGTAACCACACAATTGTCAATAATCATACTCGGCCCTGTAGGGAAGCCGACTTGGGCCTGGTAGAACTTGCCGTATCTGAGGTGTCTCAATCAATTGAGTACTTAATCTATTTTGATGAAAATCCAGGACTGTTAGTGGTCAGGTAGTATCAAGCCAGGTAAAGAATATATACACTTAAAAAATACAACCTAACCACAAAACTTTCTAATGGTAGTGGTAAGAGCAATTTTAGAGTTCAATAAATGAGGAACAATCAGACTATTAGGAAAGAGCAAGAACACTGAGAAATTCTCAGCTAAAAAGCTGCTAAAATGAACAAATATCAAAGTTCAGCCATTTTCTGGCCTTTCCCACAGGTCTTATAAGAAGTTAAATTTGTTTTGTCCCTCTTTGCAATTTGATAACATTATTTTAACAGTTTTGGCTCAGTTTTTAGCATAGTCTTAGTCATCAGGAACCTCTTCAACCTAGAATACAATCAGTCACTAACAAGAGACACAGATCACAGAGTAACTCCTTCAAATTCTCCTTATCTAAGAGGATACAAATCCTTATTTAGTAATGTGTGATATATGTGCTTAGCTCATTCTCTTTTGTTGGTAGCATAATTGTGTCTCTTAAAAAGTTAGAAATAAATACTTATTTATTGCTATGTAACAAGCCACCTCAAAACTTCACAGCTTAAAAAAACTATGATTTATTATTTTTGATTATTTTGTGATTTGAAAAACTGGGTGGTTCTGCTGGCATCAACTGGGATCACTGATGTGGAGGCAAACATCTGATGACTTGACTGGGTCTGAGAGGATCCCACAAGACCTGACACACATGTTGGCAGGTGAGGCTGGCTGTCTCCTGGGATCCTTGAGTTATCCTCCCTATGACCTTTACTCTTTCAGTCGGTTAGACTGGGCTTCTTCACACTATGGTGTCTTGGTTTGCCACAGTTATTGTAGCAAAAACAGAGACTTGCTGGCTTAAACAATGGGAATTTATTTTCTCACAGTTTTGGAGGGTAGAAGTCCAAAATCAAGGTGTTGGCGGAATCATGCTCTCTCTGAAGTCTATAACATTCTAGTGGTGGCTTGCCAGCAAGCCATAACTCAATTTCTGCCTCCATCACATAACTGCCTTTTCCCCTATTTCTTCTTGTGTCTAAATTTTCTCTTATAAGGACTCAAGTCATATTAGATTAAGGCCCATTCTGACACAGTTGACCTCATCCCAAGTAATAACATTTTCAAAGACCCTATTTAAAAATTCACATCCAAAGGACTGGGGGTTAAGGCTTGAACATGTTTTTGTAGGGGACATGATTGAAGTTATAACAGTCTGCTTTCTGGACCCCCAAGAGACATGTTTTTTTGACATGCAAAATACAAACGCCCCATCCCAAATCCCAAAAGACTTAAGCCCTTTCAACAACTCTAAGTCCCAAATCTCTAAAAATTCATGGAATTATATATCTATGTATATTTCCAGAGAGGCACATTTATAGATAATTTCCCTACTGATGGGGTTTTTGAAAATATTCATGCTAACATATACTGAATCAAGACTTTCTTCAGCAACGTACTGTTTGCACATTTTGTAATTTCTTGGTATAGCACAAGGCTTTCTCCTATTTACTCTGTCATCCTCAAAGAAGTAAGAGCTATCATGTAGACCTAGGACAAAATGAATTCCAAGATCACAATGTATTACACATTGTGGCAGTTTGGTATTATTAATGAATTCCAAAAAGAGATATTGATTATATTTGTAAACTGGTCTGTTCCTCTGGAAGTGATACCCCTTTGATTGTACTAAATTCAGAGATTTCACTTTCAATTTATTAAATCAAGACTAGGGCTTTGATTCGACCACATCATTAGGGCCTGCAGGGTTGAGTCCCTGCCCCCTTGGTGGGCTATATAAACAGATGCTCAATCAAGAACACGGAAGTAGATATACAGAGAAGATACACAAAGAAAGAGAGACTGCTTCATAGGCAAGGCAGAGGCTCCAGGAAGGGGATGAGCCATTCAGCTGATAGTTTACAGCTGATCTTGTGAAGAGAACAGAGCAGCTGAGCCCGGAAAGAAATGAATCCTGGGAAGAGAGATGAGCCCTTTGTCAGTCTACAGCTGAGATCAGAAGAAGTTGGACCCATGGAGCCTTAAGAGAGAAGAGGAAGGCTGAACCTTCACAGGCATCACCAACATCTTGCTTCAACACGTGGCAACAGACATTTGGTGAGAAAGTACCTTTTATGGTACATTAAGTTGGACTCTTTAGGGCCTTGTAACCATAAGCTTCTACCCAAATAAATACCCTTTATAAAAGCCAACAGATTTCCAGTACTTTGCATTAGCACCCCTTTTGGCTGACTAATACACAAATTTGATCTGCTCATTTAACAAGTAATTTATTTTAAGAACCTACTCTGCCAGTAAGGTCTGGTCTAGGGATTGATGAAGAAGAAAGACAAAGGTATCTGCCTCACAGAACTTAGTCTAGAGAAGAGGACAGATGGAAAATTTAATGTAAATGAATGCTAAAGAGAAATTCATTTTTATTGTAAGTACTTGGGAGACAATGACAGAAAGTGATGGCATGGAAACTGATAGTGGATTGGGAGTGGAAGCTTCAGAGGAGGTGATATTTGATTTGAAGCTTTAATAATGAGAAAAATCTTGTGAAAGGGATCCAAGAGAAGAAACAGCAAATTCAAAGTTCTCATGGCAGAAGAGAGCTTTGTGTGTTTGAAACACTAGAATCAAGGTCAGTTTGACTAAAACAGAGTGAACATGGGGAAGAAGGGAATGAGGTGAGATTGAAAAAAATAGTCAAGGGATGATTGTTAAATTTGGAAATAGTAAAAGAATTATAAAGAGAACAAGATTTATGCAGATGTTGTTTTCCATCATTTTATCTTAGGCCACATGTAGCTAAGATAGTAAGACAAGGTAAGAGTTGCATCTCTTTTGGGATGATACGAGGCTGCTTTTGAAAAGCCGTAGGAACTAGAGAGGTGCCCAGGTTGGGAGACACTAATGTGTAAAGAAACAAGAAGAGCTTGTGAACTCACGTGTGAGCTGGTCTGGGTTACCAAGGTAGAAAATCCTACAGTAAATTGGGGATGAATTTATAATTATTTAACTAACAGTAACATTATCTGGAGAATCTTTTGTGATAGGGATGGTGGCATAATTCCTGAATTCAGGAGTACTATTATTCTTTTTCTCTATCATAACTATGATACATATGAAGTGCAACACAGCTGTATTTATCATTTTAAATAACCACATCTGCTTTTTAGATTTCACTACTGTACAAGCAACGATGGAAGAAAGTTTACTAGAAATAGATATATATACAAATCCATATGTACTTACATTAATATATATTTGACAGTGAGATTTAATATTTGTTGGCATTTACTCCAATGTTTTTCTCCCTCTTAAAAGACTGAGGTTGATTTTCAAAATGATTTATCCCTATGGCTCATACTAATGCATCACCACTTTAAAAATTTGCTTCATACAGCTGTAGCATACCACATGCCACAGGAAAACAAACCTTTTTAATATATGAAGGGTGTCAATGTTAGTCATGTGATTTGTAATGCTTTTGCTTAAATATTGATTTTTTTCAAATTCAATTTTTATTGATTTCTCTTAAATATTAATCATTTCTAATGACAGCTTAAAAAATAAGCTAAGATCCTTGAACATTCTTGTGATCCATTCCTTGCAGAAATAGAGTACAATTTTAGTATGCTTCAAATTAAGTCAAACAAAAACATACTGCTTTTTCATTTAAGAGTTTAGTATCATAAATCAAATTTTGTATGTGTGTGCCGAATCAAGGAATTTATGCAGAGTATTAACTGTGTCTATGCAGTTTCTCCATGAACAATCCCATGTCATCTGCAATCTCTAGCCAGTTTACCTATAATTTACATTATAGATGCTTCATGGAAAACCATTCCTGGTCATTAGAAGATCCTGGCCTTTATTATCAGAGATGTTGGCTACAAAGTGGCAGGCCATCAACAGTTCCAGTGAACTAAGCTTCTAGGATGTTGGTATGTGGAAGATGCTCTGATTCTTCTTGAAAAGAAAAAAAAATGTCAAATTGGCTCGTTTTTAACTTTTGATTAGAAATCAGCAGTTCTGGAGGATTGAGAACTAAACTTGGCAATGATTACCTGAGAGGTCCTCAGTACATCATTTAACCCCACTGACCTTGGTTTCCCCATATATAACATGGAGGAAATAATGTCTGTCTCTGGCCATCAAAGAAATGACATGAATAAGTGAATTAGCATTGGGGGCATTCCTTGGGAAAAGAGTTGCACAGGTAGTTCCCAGAGTTTGTATGCAGAGTTTTTTTTTTTTTCTATGTTGATTATTTAGATTTGGGCGTGTAATATCCCACACAAGCACATTTATAAATGATGGTCAGGTTTTAATCCAGTTCACAAAGCTTCTTAAACCCATAATGTAACTAAAATATAAAATGTTTATATGAATGCAATACTTTTAAATACTTTTATCTTTAAGATAATTTACTTCATTTCTGTTTTTTTAGTTGGGTGAAATTTACATAGCATAAAATCATCTGTTTTAAAGTGTACGGTTTAGTGGTATTTAGTACATTCACAATGTTACACAGCTATCATCTTTCTCTAGTTCCAAAAATTTTTCATCACTCAAAAAAGAAACCCATTAAACCTTCACTCTCCATTCCCTGCTCCCCCCAGTCCCTAGAAACCACTAATCTATTTTTAATCTCCAGGAATTTACATATTCTGGATATTTTGTATAAATGGAATCATACAATATGTTACCTTTTTGTCACTTTAACTTCTTTTTGTGCCTCAGTCTCCCCAAATATCTTCACACCTGTGACATGTATTCATTGAATCACCATGTGAATTATGAGATTGTATATTTAAAATACCAAAAACAAAACCAAGAGTAATGCGAATAGTTCCTCTTTTACTGTTTGATTTTAAATGATTGCATGTATTTCCTTATGTGTGTAGATATTATACTAATCTGTGAGGATTTACTTAAAATGAGGTATCACCAGTAAACTGCAATCATCAATAAACTACTTTTGTGACCCTGTTAATGTGGGTATTTCTAGGGATTTTCATTCTATGGTGCCTCCCCTTTTTTCCTGCCTTCTTTGCTAAACAGAGTTGTTCTTCCATCCATTTGGTGGGTCCTGGGAATTTTCTTTTCATATCTGTGAAAACAGCAAGCTGACAAGCTTCTTTTTGGCATGACACAGCATGTGTGAATCTATGTCATGTCCAAGCGACTTTGTTCATAGTTAATTTGTTAAATTCCTTTGGAGAACAGACATGGCATTCCCCACTGAGCAATCAGCACAGCTGCGAAACCAGGCAGTGGCCAAACAGAGCCCAGTGTGAAATGTGTATTCAGAGTCCAGAGACAACAGTCATAGCTGAGCCCCGGAAAGTTGACTGGCCTCTCTTTGGGGATATGCAGCGTGAATTGCCCCCGAGCCCCACATTGCCAATGAATCTTAGATTTATATGGTTCATGGCTGTGAAGGTTTAATAGACATAAACCAGCAGAAGGGGATGGTCAGGAGTCACACTAAAATCCCATCCTACTCTATACTCTTGACTTTTTTGTTCTTTCTTTTCATTTCCTTTTTCCTTTTGTAAATCCTAATATTTCCCTTCCATCTCCTCTGCCTTGTCAGCTGCTTTGATCTTTGTGTGGTGCTCCTTTGACAATTAAGTGATGGAGACTGCCCCCTGACAAGTCATTATGAAGGAAGCTGGACTTTAAAAAGAAATAAAATAAACCTTAAGCACCACTACCGTGAGCCAGAAGAGACCATGTGCCACTACGTTGTCTTGCATAGACAGTGGGTGGGCAAAATTGACAGTGTATGCACAGTCTTCAATAAGCACTTCTAATAAAGCCCTCCCACCCCCAGCTGAGATGATCAAAGATGGCTTTTCCCAAAGCTATTCTATAAATGGTGAAAGTCAGCTTTGCATTCAGAGGTCAGGATTATACATCTCCCTGAAATATTCCATACAGTCCAGGAACTATTTTCCTTTATCAATAGGAAAACAAACACAGGCCTCACAAAGTTGGACATAAAGATTTAAGGCAGTGGGCCTAATGAAACTAGTAACAAACCTGGACTCTTTTTTAAATTTTTAAAAATTTTGTTATTTTCTTTTAGTTCTCTTAGGCAAACACAATAATGGCCAAAATAAAGTACTTGGCATGGAAAAATGTGGAAATCTCATGAAAAGAAGTCCTTCATAATTCTGGGGAAAATTTCGTAGAATTCTGCAGGAATTTTCCAATGTCCCTGCTTCATTGAAGTAAGATATTCCTTTATGTTTGTTTCTTAAAGTTGTCAAGCAGCACTATGTGTTGAAAAGAAGTTTCTGGAAACTTCTGCTTAGCCCACATGTGTCTGTGAGAGAGCCCAAACATGGGAGTGCACTGGGCACTGTGCTAAGTGCTTTATATGTGTTTACACCCTTAGTTCTCACAAATGCTATGTGAGGTGGGTGCTTAGGAAAATCGAGATTATGAAAGGTAAAGACATATGCCTAAATTGGTCAAGTAACTAGTAGGTGTCAAGATAAAGATTTGATCTTAAAGCTCTCTGATGACTCCAAAGTCTATTAACTTTCTGCTGTACTGCTTACCATCATACTGCCTAGTAATTACCTATATAATAGCTGGATTTTCTCCCTTTGCTCACTTATTCCTTCAAAGTTCATTCATTCAGCAAATGTAGATTGAATAATTAGTGCATGCAAAACTCTAGAGGACAAGACCCTGAAGGACACAGTTCCTACCCTCAAGGAGGTCACAGTTTAGGTCATGAGATAAGTCATGGACTCAGATAACAGAGCAAAGGACAGAATGTCTTGGGGGCATAAAAAAAAAAAAAAGGAGGGA
>PVKH010007498.1:0-20169 GCA_004027955.1 Chaetophractus vellerosus | reverse complement strand
AGAGCTTCAAAATATATGAAGCAAAATCACATAGAACAGGATGGAGAATTAGAAAAATCCACAATTGTAGTTGGAGATTTCAACTTCTCCCTCTCAATAATTGATAGAACAAGAAGACAAAAAATCAGTAAGAATATGAAGAGCTGAACAACACTATCAACCAACTTGTCCTATATGTTGCTTATAGAACACTCAACCCACATAATAGCAAAATGAATTCAGGACATTAATCAATTAGGCCAAATCTGGGGCCATGAAACCGGTTGCAATAAATTTTTAAAATGTTCAGGTCATACGAAGTAAATTTTCATATGACAAGGAAATTAAATTAGAAAGCAATAGAAGACAGATACTTAGAAGCTATATAGAGTAATTCCAAAAGCCAAAGGATCAAAGAAGTAGTAAAAATAGAAATTAGAAAGTATTTTTAACCAAACCAAAATGAAAACAGAACAAATCAACTTAGTGAGGAATTTATAGCATTAAACACCTAAAATAGGGAAGAAAGGTATTAAATCAAGGATGTTGGATTCAACCTTTTAAAAATTAGGAAAAAATGTGAGCATTTTAAACCCAAAGTAAGCAGAAGAGAGGGAATAATAAAGGTAAGAGTAGAAATCAATAAAATAGAAAAGAGGAAATATTAGAGAAAATTAATGAAAACAAATTTGGGCAGATATGGTAAAAAATGAGTATCAGAGTTTCCATAAATATAATAACATCAGTGGATTGAAGCATAAATAAATTACAGAGATATCTAATATATATAATTATATAATATATAAATATAAGTAGATGGATTATGCATATATGTGTTTAAATAGGTTTATCACAGTATTAGAACATGCTAGTGAACCAAGTCATTATTTGGAATAGGCAAATAAGGGCAAAAAGTCAAGTATGTATCCACCTTTTCATACACAAACTGCAACAACGGACATAAAAATAGTAGATGAAGCATAGTTTCTTTATATATTAGTATTATAACTAAGATATGCAGATGGAATGATACAATTTAAATGTCACGTTTTCCCACTCCTAGTCATTGAGTGAAAATGGCCACCAACATTGCAAAAGGAAACACAGCCAAAACATTATGTGCTGTTGTTATGGAAGAACTACTTGGCAAAAAAATTAAGCATAAATCTATGCAATCCGGTAAATTCAAATAACATTTTCTTCCATAGAAATGCAAAGTACAGAAGAATGGCAAAGGAAATCCTGGAGAAACAATGGAAACCTCTGCAATGCAAACAACCCCAGTGACTTCAAAAGAGAAATTGGAGAAAGGAAAGGAGAGGGGGTGTGGAAGGGTGGAGGGTGGCAAGGATAATTTGTAGATAAGAGAGACAAAATCAACCAACTTCAGTACATGGACTTTAGTTGGATCCTGATGCCAGCAAACAAATTTCATATTTGCTGACATTAAGACATTTTTCTCATAATGGTTTTGGGTTTTGTTTTAATTCATTATATGTTAGTTATAATAAATATGAAAAGATTTTCAGATGAAATGATAAAATGCCTGGGATTTGCTTCAAGATAATATGAAAAGGGAGAAGAGGGTGGGTGTGTGGATTAAATCAGATTGGCCATTTAGTGATAATATTTGAATCTGGGTGATGGGTATATGGGAGTTTGTTTTTCAATCCTACTTTTACACCTATTTAAAATTTTCTGAAATAAAATGTTGAAACAGAAAGAAGTGAGTAGTAAGCCATTGAATCTTTTTTAAGTAGGTGCTGGAGAAGCAGTGTCGAAATAGGGATTAAGATCATGCTTTTTGATGCCAAATGGCCTGCAATTGCTATATTCACCTCTATTTATGCTTAATCTTAAAAATCAGAGTAATTTTTGTGCCACCTTCAAAGTGGTCATGGATTAACTGAGGTTTTTAATAAACATTTAAGTTCCTGGAGCACAGTAATTTCCCAATAAATTATAGTTATTGTTTGAGGAGTTAACTGATGACAAAGATTACACAGGACCTGGTGTGATAGATTAAAGATCCTTAAAGAAAAGAAAGAAGTTAGGGTGCTTCTGAAATAATCATGAGAAGATTTGAACTAGGGAGATCATTAAAAATGGAATGGCGGTTAAAATTTAAACCGACAAGGTTTGCCAATAATGTCATACTGGGGAGTGAGGCATGGGAGGAGTCAAGGATGATTCCAATATTTTAAAGGGGAAAATACATTATTTAGAGCTAGCATGCTGCATTATTCTTTATCAGGCGGATGTTAGGTTAAAACTGATTTTGGTATCATTCCTACAAACTGCTTCTCCAACAAAAAGTAAATTGTGATATCTATAGAGGTTGTTTTAATTTTGTTTTTAAAATTAAGAAGTTAAGTACCAGATTCTTACCAAGACTCAGTTTTTTGATGTATTTTGAATTCGTCTTGTGATTCAGCTTCCCCATGTACTTCTTTTAACCCAATATTTTTTAAAAAGTCTTTTAGAAAATGATTGGCTTCTAACCTCTACCAAATTACAAATGCATCAGAGAATTTATGCAACTGCTATATTCACCTATACTAATGGAGATTTGAAATGAGCACACTTCATGAGTAATTTCTAGTGAGAGCAGCAGGCACGATTATATATTACCACTTCCTCTAATAGCTATTTCTGACATTTTAATTTCCATAGTGATAAAGAATTTTTTAAAGACTGGTTAGAATCAGCGTAAATAAAGCCAGTTGTCTACAATAAGATAGCATTTAACTTGATAGAACGTCAATGCATGGATGTTCATATTCCTTTGGTGTGTGCTAAATCTGCCAATGCTGGCTTTAGCTTCTTTGCCTGTGAAAGCTCCATTTATAACAACAGGGAGGGGATCAGATGAGCTAGAGGGCTTCGTGTATTCTCCTTACTTGTGGGTAGTTATTGAATTACCACAGTGTCTGTCTGTGTTTTCCTTCCTTACTAAGTGTGGATGGGAAGCCAGGGCCCCTTAATTTGTGATTTAATCAGTGCCTGTCTTGTAGGTGCACCTGTAAAACAGATGTCAGGGTTATGAAACACCTGCTCCAGATGTAGCCTCGCCTGCATTTTCTGAGTAATTGAGAAGCATCAAATTTTATTCAATTTTACTTCATCACTTCCCCTTGTGAAAGGGGAACTATTTAAATCATAGAATCTTTTATTTCAACTCTCTGTAAATGTCACCTCATTTCTGTAAAGTCAACAATACTTTTCCTGGAACCAAAACCCTGACTCAAAAGTCCGGACAGTATATCCAGAGTCTAGTAGCAGACGTCCAAAATAAACAGCTTAAAGGAATCAAAATAAATGAGCAAAGATATTGATACTGTGGGTTTGATGCCTCATGTTTATAGCCAACGTGATAGAAGTCACGAAATTAGAGGGGCTGAACTTCCTGGTATGGGTTAAACTCTTCTTTTGATCATGATTATTCAGCCAATGTGGAGGAATGAAGGTATTTTTATATTCATTTCCACACACTAAAGATTTGATGAACTTCAGGGCCTTAGAAAGGCCCTGGGATTGAGGGCGTGAGTCCTTCTGCACTGCCAGCTATGCACTGTGGCCCCTCAGTCAAGGAGCCTGTCAGGGAAGAGAGATATATGAGACAAAAGTCACATTCCTTAGCCCTTAGGATGACACTTCCACTGTTTGGGCAGTAATTTTTCTACACTGGCCACCTCAGCTGCTGACTGCCAGTGAAATTAGGGAATATTTGTGTCTCTGTGCCATATTTACTGCAGCTTTAAAAAGACGTTGACCTCTTCACTTACGAAGGAAGTTTTCAAGACAAAGAGGCTGAGGGAAATACAATTTTTTTTTTAAAATTAATTGTATTATTAAAATACAAAACAGAGGAAAATGGACAAATTATAAATCAAATTACTGCCGAATGACCTCATATATAACCAACATCTACATTTGAGCTGAAGAACGAGAATATTATTCACTCCAGAAAATTGTTTCAGGGGCTTTTCCAATCACTGCCCTCTGCCACCTCTCCTAAAATAAACGTGAACATGGTGTCTAACACCATGTATTATTAGTTTTGCTTGTTCTTCAAAGTTATATAAATGGAATGATCATACATATTTTTCATTCACAAATTCACTGTATTTTCGTACAATATGTCTGGGTTTTCAAATTCAATATTATATTTATGAGACTTACCCATATTCCTTTGTGTAAGAGTAGTTTATTCATTTCCATTGCTGTACAGCATTCCATCACATGAAGCTTTACATAACTCTTCCAATCAGGATATGGGTATGTTCTAACTTTCTTCTTCATCACCGAGGATATTTTGGCAATTATGGGCCCTTGTACTAACACATACATTTCAGAGGTAGCTTGTCAATTCTCAACCAAGGAAAAACTAAAAGTTGCTGGGATTTTTAAAATTCAGATTACATAAAATGTATAAAATGATTTAGGATGGTTGACATATTTTAATATTGTCTTTCTAATCTGCAAATATGGTATATCTTCCAATTTATGTCTTTTCATACCTTTCTTAATAATATTTTATAAATAACTAGGTAGAGACCTTGATTTTAAAAATTTATCTCTAAGAATTTCATGTTTTTGTACTACTAATATGGCATCATTGAACATTTTTCAATTTCTAGTTGTTGCTGCTATATAGAAATACAACTGATTGTTGTGTAGTGGTTCTTTTTTCACTTACTAACTCTAATAGTTTGTTAATTCTTTCATATTTCCTCTACATACACCTATTTTACATATATTTAGTGGCAATTTTATTTCTTAATTTACAATCTTTAAAAAATATATTTTTCTTCCATATTGCACTGAGTGGGACTTCTGGTTCAATGCTGAAAAGAAATGGTACTGGTGGGCATTGTGATACCCTTCTGATTAAGGAGAGAAAGTTTTGATATTTTAGCATGGATTGTTTCCTGTAGGATTTTGTAAACACCCTTTTTGAGACTGGAGAAGCTTCTTAATACTTTTTTTGCCAAGAAGTGTTTTTTGTGTGTCTTAAATCAATAATGGGTATTAAAATTAATGAAATGCTTTTTCATTAATATTATTGATATTATTGATAAAAATAAATTAAGATTATCCATTACTTCTATTTTTTTATTCTTTTGGTGTGGTGATTTTGTATACATATATCACTGATATTATTTTTTTGAATATTAAACTTTCATTCCTGGAATATGTACAATGTACTTTTTTTAATGTATCACTGATTTGGGTTTGTTACAATTGTGTATAGTTTTGATTCGTTTGCATCTATGTTCATGAAAGACGTTTGTCTATAATTACCTTTTTTTGTAACGTAATTGAAAATTTTTTTTTCAAAGTCAAGCAGGCCTCATAAAATGTTGCACAATATTATCTTTTTTTGAACTCTTAGGAAAATTTTTAAGTAATAGTGGCTTAATATTTTCCTTAAATATTTGATAGAATTCACAGGTGAAATCATCTGAGGTTGGCATTTACTTGTTGGAAGGATTTTATTTCAGATGCAGTTTCTTTACTTGATATATTCATATATTCTACATAATTTTTATTTGGTTTTTATAAGAAGTGTTTTTGCTAAGAATTTGTCCTTTTGCTCTAACTTTTAAAATTAAAAATTGTCAAAAACTATCCTCCTATTTGCTACCTTATAAATTTCTACTCAAATATAACACAAGTACATAAAACCACACAAGTGTACAGCTCCATGAATTATTAACTATTTCTTCTTACCACCACTTCTGTCAAGTGCTAGAACCTTGCTAGGCACCTCAGACGCTTTCACAAGCCACCTCCCAACACAAATCACTCCTGCAATCCTAGGAAATGATTACCCTAACTTTTATCACTCCAATATCCCTAAAAACTCTAGTTTTGCCTGTTTCCATTTATCCATGTTTAAATTTCTTTTAACATTTTAATGTATTAGCTTTCCCCTTCTCTTATTTTCACTCCTTTGCAACATATTTGTTTAGGAAACCGATTACTTGTCCTACAGTTTCCTACTCTGGATGATGATTATATCTCATGGAGTTCAAGTGATTAGAACCAAGAACTGTACATCTACCAGGACTCTTTTCTTACTTCACATTTAAGTTTCCCTCTTTGCATTTATGCTTTATTCTTAGTTTTCTAGATTGGTTTTATGAGCTTCTGTGAAAGAACCTATGGAAAAATAAAGGAAGACTGACAAAGTATTCTGTTATGACTAGCCTTATGTGAGTAAGTTGTTCACCCCTCATGTGAAGTCAAACCATGTAGGAAAAAACATAGCTGCCAGTGGTTTATTTCTGTCTTTCTTAGAAGGCAAAATTAGTTCCAAGATAATGTGGATCATCTGAACTTTGAGCACAGCCCCAAACAGGCCTACTCCAAAGTAGACATAGGTTGCTTAAGGATTACATACTTGAAGAAAAACAGCAATCTTTTTTCTTTTTGGTATACCATGGATTATTATTTTCCTTCTTTGTTAAGTCTGACAGCTTCATTGTTTAAGGAAGTATAGTTTTATAATTGCTTTATTAAACCTAATTAAAAGAAAATTGATTAAAATTATGTAGTTTTCTTACTGACTCTTTTTGGAAAGAGAATGAGACAAATGATGGATTTACCAAACTACTTTTTTCACCATTTCAGAATACTTTAATAATATAACATTTCTTCAGAACTCTGTTACATAAAACGATTTTAAATCATTAAAATATCTCAAGTGGAAATTTTATGAACCATAAATAAGACCATCGTTGAGAAAAATCTAAGGCCATAATAATAAGAAGGTGAGGATTATTAACACATCTCTCTAGTGATAACTCTTGAAGACTAAATTTCAGGGAAGATCCTATGAAACATATTTTTAATGACAGAAAAGTGGGAAGAAGTATTCCAAGACATACAGAAAATCTCTCTTGAAAGTAAGATGAACAAGAGGTCAGCTAGGAAAACTTTGTATAATTCTTGATGAGAAAATTGGGCTCTTCTACAATTCTTACTATGTCTATGGTATTTGAATTATTAATGGAAAATATATTAGGTTTTACATTAAAAATTAAAAAAATATTCACCATATCATTGAAAAGAAAGTCTTTCCCTTGAAAACAATCCAAGGCCATAACAATTCCTTTATTTAACAAACATTTTTAACTGTTTATTTTGTTCAAAGTGCTTTGAAAATGAGGGAAAATCTGAGGGCAGGATGTTTGTTAATTTGGAGGACAAAATTACTAGAAATACAAGGCATGTGAAAACATAACTGCAAAGCAACATATAAAATGGTAACTTCCACAGTAATAACCATAATGCCATATTCCAATAAAATGTTAAATGACTTCATACTTCAAGGGGGATTAAATTGTAATTTTTCATATTAACTACACAGCATAAGTAGTGAATATATCAAAACCTGAATGCAGATTTACAAAATGACCTCGTATAAATTTTAATGTTCTGCAAAAAATGAATTGACTGTATATACACTTCATAGTAACAAATTTTATTGTCCAGTGTCTTTTAGAACTTTAGATATGTATATTTGGTATATTACTAATACAAATTAATCGATCCAGTCATTAATGCCAACCATCACTTGTAAAGAACCACTTTCTTTACCCTTTCTACTCTTGAATATTTAAAAATGTCCATAAACAATACTAAAAAGAATATTCTTTTACATGATTCCTGGTATATATGTAAGGAATTTTTGATAGTCTAGGCAGATGAAAAATGATATTTCATTGCTGTTTTGATTTGCATTTTTCTAAGTAATCATTATGCTGAAATGTGTGTGCCTGAATGTCTCTTTCTTTTCATATATATAATGTTGTTTTGTTATTTTTGGTATTTTCATAGGAGCTATTTCTCTTTTTTCCTATTAACCTGTAGAAGTCATTAATAAATGTAAAAATTATGCATTTTAAAAAATCTACACAAGCTAAAAATTTCCTTTCCCAGTCTCTAACATCTCTCTTCTTTTTATTTATGTTATGATTTGTCATATTAATGTTTAAATGCTAGTAAAGTAATATTTATTAACCTGAAACCTTTTATTAACTTTTTAAAATTGAAGTTTATCATTCATACATGAATATCCATAAACAACACAATGAATTCTGTGGTGGAAGATGGAAAGTGGTTAACTTGCATTCTTTTTTTCTTGTTCTTTTTTTGTGTAAGAACTCCAGATTTACCATAAGGCCATGAAGATAATTTCTTGTTTTACACTAAAAGTACAAAGTTCTCATTTCAGATTTATGTCTTTAATTCATCTGGAAGCAATTTTTATTTATAGTGACAAAGAATTATTTTGGCTGTTTCTTTGTTTTTTGTCATATGGATAAACAGTTTTATCATCATCACGTTGAATTGGCTTTCTTTCCCTACTGATATAAAATGCCACATTTATCAGATATCAAGTTTTCATGTGTATATTGTTCTGTTTCTAGGCTTTCTATTATGTTTTATTTGTCTTTTGTCTGATTTTATATTCAAATTACAATGCTTGAATTTTTAAATTTTAAAATACATCTTGGGATTGGATAAGACTCAAGCAGTATGGTACCTGCTTCCCAGATTGAAAGTCCTGGATTCTGTTCCTGGTGCCACCCAGAAACAAACAAACAAACATAAAAACAAGCAAACAAACAAACAAAAATAACCAATTTAGGGCTGTGACTATGGCTCAGGGGTTGAATGCTGGCTTCCCACACATGCAGTCCAGGGTTCAATCCCTGGTCCTGGTACGTCACATACACAAAAATATATGTATAGATATCTGAAAATTAAGATTATTTTTAAATACCCACAGATAGAGATAAAGCTTTCTAAATTTTCTATCAGTTTTAGAATTTATTTCATATTCAATTGATGTAGGCATAAAGCAAATATATTACCAGTTCTTTAGCATTTGTTGGGAATTCCTATATGATACTTGTTTAATTTTTGTAGAGATTCAAAGTGTGCTTAAATAAAATATGTATTCTTTAATTGCTGGATTCTATACTTGTTTGTAAAGTAAAGCTTTTTAATTATCCTTATAGCTTTACGATTTTTTTTAGTTTCTCTAATGATTACTGAGAGGTGATAAAATCCTCCACTATGTTTGTTAGTTTGTCAGATTTTCTTAGCAACTTTAAAGATGTTTTGGATTTTTATTTGAGATTATTTAAATGGGCTACATAATGGATTAAACTTTTCATCATTGCGTAGTGATTACCTTTTTGGAAATAATACCTTTTGTGATGGTTAGGCTAATATGTCAACTTGGCCAAGTAATGGTGCCCAGTTGTTTAGTCAAGGAAGTGCTTGTCAAATTGAATTATGAGGACAAATTGTGGACTTACATCATTAGTGACTTGATTGTATCTATGGCTGATTACATCTAAAATCAAATGAGATTGCCTTCATCTAATCAAAAAGAGAACTGATTTCAGCAGACAGATGAGAGAATTCCCATCTCTATGTCATACAGCTAGCTTCTCCTGGGAAACTCATCAAGGACCTTCATCTGAGTTCCTGGCTTGCAACCTGCCCTAAAGAATTTGGACTTGTGCATCCTCATGTGAGACAATTTTATAAAATCTCATGCTGTTTACAGTAAGTTATGTTTGCCTAGAGAACCCTGACTAATAAATCTTGGTACTGGGAGTCACTCTTGAGAAACAGAGTCTTAAAAATGTTGTTTCTGAATTGGCTCTGGGGTTTGTGCAATTGACTCTTTACTCAGATTAGATTCAAGGGCACTAATGATTCTGTTTCCAGTAATCAAGAGGCCACTGATAGTCCATGGAGTGAGTTGACAATAGTGATATTCAAAATATCACCTCAGGATATGACCACTTCCATGATTATAAGAGATAAGACATTGGACAAGAGTGTTTTTAACAACTTATCAGAGCTTTTTTGGAGCTAAAACTTACAATGATGTTGGCTGGTTGTTCCTAAATAGGCTGGATACAGTTACAAAAGGAAAGGATGAGCTAAAGCCTTCAAATTTGCAACTTAAGCACCTCATGAATGATATGAAAATTTCTACATGTGCCCTGAAAGAAAACTTAGTTTCATGCAGCTGCAGACTTGAGAGCTCTAATATCAGATTCAGAGTCTCACTGTGCAAGTAGCAGAGTTACAACATAAACTAATATCTCATTCTTGCAGGGTGTCTTCTATTAAAATAAGGGCATTGATTGGAAGGGAATGGAATCTAGAAAATTGGTATGGAGACATATGGGTTGTTAATGATGGCAGTGGGGACATTGATACCCTAAATTCTGCTGAGCCTTTGCCAGATAAACCTATAATGATCAACCCTGAACAAACACCTTCTGATCTCCAGTCTTCTCTGAGGAAACAGCTACTGGGTCTTTTATCTGCCCCAAGGAGTCTGCCATACAACCACTACCTGAAGAGATTACTCTTGACTCACCAGATAAAACTGCAACTGAATGCACTGAGCTAGTTGGTTTTCAAGACACTTGCGATCCTTCTCATTGCTCATCCCCATCAACCCTCTTTTCTTCCATACGTATAACTAGACTAAAATCACAGCAAGCCCCCAAAGTGAGCTACGAAGTGTGACCCATGAAGAAGTACAATATACTCTAAAAAACCACATGTGAGTTTTTCAATTTATATAAATGGAAATCAAGGTCAGAAGTGAGGAAATGGATATTAAGAGTGTGGGATAATGGTGGAAGGAATATAAAGTTAGATCAGACTGAGTTTATTGATAATGGCCCCTTCAGCAGAGATTCTGGATTCAATGTTTTAGCTTGAGGGACTAGAAAGGGATGTAACAGTTTGTTCAGGTGGAGTATAGATGAAAATATTACTGACATTACCTGATGTTGAAATGCCATAGCTGTCCTGGTATAAGGTAGATGAGAGGATCCAAAGGTTTAGATAGACTGTAATACTAGAGTAGAGGTACCATGTAAGGCCTGCTCACCTACCTCAGGAATATCCAGAGGACACAACTTTCACCAGGACCATGAGGAGTTAATGTGTGAGACTAACTCCATCTTCCCTGAAGAGCTTTGTCGTTTCTCTCCTCTGTAGATCATATATTGCCTTGGGAACTGTTGTCCCTGAACTGAGATGCTTAAACATAAAAGAGATTATTGGATCCTGGGTTGGCAGAATCCAAGCAGCAGCACTTAATCACAAAAGAATAAGTAGGCCTGGCTACAACAATACACAGTAGACTCAAAGCATTAATCAAAATAGACTGAGTTGCAAAGACCTATGGGATTAATTAATAGATCACTGGATACTGAGAAGTAAAATAGATGGGCAGTCTACTAAATTTCTACTTGATATTTATAAGCAGAAGTTTTCTGGGTTAAGTGAACAAAAGACTAATTTGAATTATAGGAAAAAAGAGTGATAGCCCTTTAATTAATCCTCAGACTTGAGTAGGTTTATACACCCAGAACCCTTTGAATGAGGGGAAGGCTGGGCCCCCTCTGGGAAGGACCCTGTCACACCTCCAAAAACTGATATTGTTAACATTCATCATCACATCCCCATGGAAACTTACGGCCTTTTTCCGGGGTAAATGCACGTTGGAGAAAAGAAAATGATCAGACATTTGGGGGATTATTAGATAATGGTTCAGAATTGACATTAATTCCAGGAGACCCAAAATATCACTGTGGTCCATCAGTAGGAGTAAGAGTTTATGGAGCTCAGATGATCAATGGAGTTTTATCTTAGGTCCAACTCACAGTGGGTCCATTGTGCTCCCAGACCCATTCTGTGGCTATTTCCCCAGTTCCAGACTCATAATTGAAATAGACATACTCAGCAACTGGCAGAATCCATACATTGGCACCCTGAACTGTGGAGCCAGGGCTATTATTATAGGAAAAGCCAAATTGAAGCCACTAGAACTGGTCCGATCTAGGAAAACAGTAAATCAAAAGCATTCCCACATTTCTGGAGGGATTGAAGAGATAAGTGTCAACATCAAGCATTTGAAAGATGCAGGGGTTGTGATTTCCACCACATCCCCATTCAAAATTGCCCTATTTGGCCTGTTCAGGAAACATATGGATCTTGGAGGATGACAGTAGATTATCATGAACTTAACCAAGTGGTGACTCCAATTGCAGCTGTTGTTCCAGATGTACTGTTATTGCTCGAGCAAACCAATACATCCTCTGGTACCTGGTATACATCTATTGATCTGGCAAATGCTTTGTTCTCAATTACTGTTAATAAGGACCACTAGGGGGCCGGCTCGATAGCCCAGTGGATAGGGCACCGGCATACCACATGGGAGGCCCCGGGTTCGGTTCCCGGGGACCTCTCCTAGCGGGCAGACCGCCTTGAGAATGGCAAGCCGCCATGGGCGGGCCAGAGCTGCCGTGGGCAGGGCAAAAAGCTGCCACAGACAGGGCAAAAGCCGCCACGGGCAGGGCAGGTCGCCCGCGAATGGAGCGCAGCCAGCCACCGGCGAACTAAAGCAAGAGCCGGCCGTGAATAGAAGCAGAAGCCGCCCACAAGCGGGGAAAGCCGCGCCTGCACAGTGACCAATTCTTGGCGGGTCCCCGCAATGTGGGGGAAGGGGAGATACATAATAAAAATTTAAAAAATCTTTAAAAAAAAAATAAATAAATAAGGACCACTAGGATCAGTTTACTTTTAGCTGGCAAGGCTATCAATATGTCTTCCCTGTCCTACCTCAGGGGCAACTCTCTAGCCATATGTCATAATATTGTCCACAACGACCTTAATCCTCTTTATCTCTCACAGAACACCCCATTTGTCCATTATATTGGTGATATCATGCTGATTGGACCTAGTGAGCATGAAGTAGCAATTACTCTAGATTTATTGGTAAGGCATTTGTGTGTCAGAAGATGGGAGAAAATCCTACAAAAATACAGTGGCCTACCACCTTGGTAAATTTCTAGGAGTCCAGTGGTGTGGGGCATATGAAGATATCCATTCTAAAATAAAGGATAAGCTGTTGCATCTGACCACTTCCATGACCAAAAAAAAGAGGCACAATGCCTAGTTGGCTTCTTTGGAGACAACCTATTCATCATTTGAGTGTGCTATTCAGCCCATTTACCAAGTTACCATAAAAAACTGCTTATTTTGAGAGGAGACTTGAATAAAAGGAGTCTCTGCAACAGGTCCAGTCTTCTGTGCAGGCTGCACTGCCACTTGGGCCATAAGATCCAGCAGATACAATTGTTCTGGAAGTGTTAGTGGTAAATAGAGAAGCTGTCTGGGGCCTTTAGAAGACCTCTATAGGAGAATCACAGTGCAGACCCTTAAGATTTTGGAGCAAAGCAGTGCCATCCTCTGCAAATAAATTTTCTCCTTTTGAGAACAGTTTTTCACCTGCACTGGGCTTTTATAGAGACTGAACACTTAACTATTGGCCACCAAGTTACCATTAGACCTCCGTTGCCCATCATGAGCTGGGTGTTGTCTGACCCACCAAACCATAAAGTTGGGTGTGTGCGCAGCAGCAGTTTACTACAAAAAAGGAAGTGATATATATGAGATAGGGCTCAAGCAGGTCCTGAGAGCACAAATAAGTTACATGAAGAAGTGGTTCAAATGCTCATGTACCCACTCTTGCCACGTTATCTTCTCTTTCCAAACCCATACCTATGACCTCTTGGTGAGTGCCTTTCTATCAGTTGACTGAGGAAGAGAAAACTCAGGCCTGCTTTACAGATGGTTCTGCATGATATGTAGGTACCATCCAAAAGTAGACAACTGCAGCACTGTAACCCCTTTCTGGGACATCCCTGAAGGACAGTAGTGATGGGAAGTCTTCCCAGTGGTCAGAAATTCAAAAAGTGGACCTAGTCATTCATACTACTTGCACACTGATTCATGGGATGATGACAATTGTTTGGCTGAGTGGTCAGGGACTTGGAAGGAACATGCTTGGAAATTTGGTGACAAAGAAGTCTGGAGAAGAGCTATATTGATAGTCATTTTTAGTGGGCAAGAGACATGAGGATATTTGTATTCCACATGAATGCTATTCAGGTGACTCCAGCAGAAGAAAATTTTAATAATCAAGTGGATAAAATGACCCATTCTGTCGCACCACTAAGCATCTTCCCCCAGCCACTACTGTCATTTCCCAATGGATTCGGGAGCAAAGTAGCCATGGTAGTAGGGATGGAGGTAATGCATGGGCTCAGCAACATGGACTTCCTCTCACCAAGGCTGACCTACAGCCACTGCTGAGTGCTCAATCTGCCATCAGCAGAGACCCACACTCACCTCCTGATATGGCACCCTTCCTCAAGATGATCTGCCTGCTACCTGGTGGCAGGCTGATAATACTGGACCACTTCCATTATGGAAGGGACAGGGATTTGTTCTAACAGTAATAGACATGTACTCCAGATATGGTTTTGCTTTCCCTGAAAGCAAAGCTGCTGCCAAAAGTATCATACATGGACTTAGAGAATGCCTTATCCACCATCACGGTATTCCCACAGCATTAATTCTGATCCAGAAACCCACTTCAAAGAAAATGATGTGTGGGGATGAGCACATGTCCATGGAATTCACTGGTCTTACTATGTTCCACATCTTCCAGAAACAGCTGGATTGATAGAATGGTGAAAGTCCCTTTTGAAGACTCAATTACAGTGCCAACTAGGTGGCAATGCTTTGCAGGGCTGGGGCAATGTTCTCCAGGAGGTGTGTATGCTGTAAATCAGCATCTTCTTTATGGTGGTCTTTTTCACATGACCAGTATTCACGGGTCCAGGAATCAAGGGATGGAAATGCGAATGGCAGCACTCACTATTACCTCTCGTGATCCACTAGGAAAGGAATTACAGTACTGTACTTGGGTGATTGACCCTGACTGTCAAGGGGAAATAGGACTGCCACTACACAATATAGGTAAAGAAGAGGTTGCTTGGAATGCAGGAGTTCCCCTAGGGCATCTCTTAGTACTGTCATGCCCTGTGATTAATGTCAATGGGAAACTGCAACAATCCAATCCTGGAAGGATGAACAATGGCCTGGAATCTTCAGGAATGAAGGTTTGGGTCATCCCACCAGGCAGAGAACCATGGCTTGAAGTAGGTAAAGGGGACATGGAATGGATAGTGGAAGAAGGTAGTGATAAATGCGACCTACAATTAGGTGACCGGTTACAGAAATGAGGAGTGTAAAGATCAAGAATATTTATTCCTTGTTTTATTATGAATATGTTTGTATGTGTACATAAAATGAATATCTTTGTTTTCTTCCTTATCGTATTCCTTTATCATGTATTATTTTCATCTTGTAATATTTAAGTTATGAGATGTCAAGTTTAAGAGTCAATGTTACCCAAGGATTTGCTCCCTATTCTGAAGGGATTTAGTGAGCTTCTGGTTGTGTGCAGTAAAGTTGAGCAGTGTTAGGCAAAAAGCAAAAAAAAAAAAAAGAAAAGAAAAAAAATCATGCTTGTTAATGTTTTTAATTAGAGATTAAGTATGGATTAAAGTAATGTATATGGCCTCCAAGTTGACAAGAGGTGGGCTTGATTGGTAGACCCATGTATAAACTTGGCCCAGTAATGGTAGACAGTTGTTTGGTCAAGCAAACACAGGGCTAATTGTATTATCAGGACATTTCATGGACTTTAGTCATCAGTGAGTTGGTTGCATAGATGGCAGGTTACATCTACAATCAACTGAGGTGATTGTTGTCAGCAATGAGTGAGGTCCCATCCTATCATCTGAAGGCCTTAAAAGGGGAAGTGGTTTCAGCAGTCAGAGAGAGACAATCTCTATCTCTACCTCAGTTAGCCAGCATCTCCTGAGGAATTCAACGAGGATCTTCATCTGAGTCTCTGGCTTGCAGCCTGCCTTATGGAATCTGGATTTGTGCATCTCCATGGTCATGTGAGACAATTTTATACAATCTTATACTAGTTACAGATATCTCCTGTCATTTCTGTTTGCCTAGAGAACTCTGACTAATGGAGCTTGCTACTGGGAGTGGTTCTTGAGAAACAGAATCTTAAAAATGAGATTTCGAATTGGTTCTGGGATTTTTGCAATTGGCTCTCTACTTTGATTAGATTCAAGAGCACTAATGACTTTCTTCAAAAATCAAGAGGTCACTAACAGTTCATGGCATGAGTAGGCTATAGAGATACACAAAATATCACCACTACTTCCATGCCAATAAGAGATAAGTATCTAGGTGAGAGTGTTTTTAACACCTTAACATTCCTAGGAAAGACATTTTGTGGACTTAAATCATCAGTGAGTTGTTTGCATCTATGGCTGATTACATCTACAATCAGCTGAGGAGACTGCCTTCAGCAGTGAGAGATGTCTCATCCAATCAGTTGAAGGTCTTAAAAGGAAAAATGATTTCAGCAGTCAAAAGAGAGAATTCTGGGAACCGGCTGTAGCTCCAGTTTACCACAAGGGAGGCCCTGGGTTCGGTTCCCAGGGCCTCCTTGAGCAGGCAGACTGCCTGGAGAAGGCAAGCTGTCACGGGCAGGGCAAGCCGCCGCAAGAAAGGGCAAGGTGCCACAAGCAGGCAGGCCACCGCGCGGTGAGCTGACTCGGCGGAATGCCACAGCAAGAGGAGACAAGCAGACACAGAAGAACGCAAAAGCAATGAACACAACACGAACAAGCAGCAAGGGGGTATATATAATAAATATTTTTTTTTTTTTAAAAAGAGAGAGAATTCTCATCTCTATATCAGACAGCCAGCTTCTCCTCAGGAACTCATCAAGGACCTTCATCAGAGTTCCTGGCTTGCAGCCTGTCATACAGAATTTGGATTTGTACATCCTCACAGTCATGTGAAACAATTTTATAAAACCTCATACTATTTATAGATTCTCCCATTGGTTCTGTTTCCCTAGAGAACCCTGACTAATACACCTTTGTAACCTTTGATATTGTTTGACAGTTATAAATGAGACTGCACATGAGATGGTCTTGAATTTTTAATTAGCAAGCTTAGTCAGCTTGCATTGATTGTGATAATGATATATTAATATTTTTCTTCTACCTTATCTTGTGTTTTCTAATTACAATATATTGATATGATTTTGCTTTGCTGTCCTCTCTTACTATGATTAAATATTATTACTCTCTTTTTCTTCTATCCTGGAATGTCTATATTCTGTTTGAGGTATTTCATTAATAATGCTAAAAATTATAGTCAAAATAATTAGCTGCCTCCAAACAATAAAAGACCTTAAAATAGCTTAGCCTTGAGTTTTCCCTCCCTTTTTGTATCCCATTTGTGGAAGTTACTTCCCTTTTTTGATCCACCCCAGGCTAGGGATTGCCATTTTTATTTTTAGCACTCAATAAGAATCCAGATATAACCATAAGTCTACCTTTTTTTTGTTGTTGTTGGCTACTATTTCTTCTGGAAATCTATTTTCTCCTTTCTGAGCTACTTCCTTAGTTCTTTCAGGAAAAGAATGGTGATGGTAAACTTTTGCAGTCTATTTGGTATTTGAAGGTAGATGTATTTCTCATTCATTTTTGAAGCATACTTTGTACGGTTTTAGAATTCTCTATTAGCAGATATTTTTCCTCAAAACCTTGCATATATGTTTTACTTGCCTTCCAACTTTTATTATTTCTTTTAAGATTGACTAATTATTATTTCTTTAAAAACATTTCTATATTTTTATAAAATTACCTTGGTCTTTGTTTTTTTGGTTTGGGTCCTTAGAAACTTAGTATTATTTCATCATATCTAGGCATAGTGATTTTAAACTAGGTCAGAAAACTTTTTGGCACTTTTCCCCTGAAAGCTGGTAGGCTTACTGTCTCACTTTTGATTAATCTTTTAATCAATCAGATGTGGTGAGTGTGGTGCTATGTGACTTCCACATAGATCATAAAAAGTATAGAGCATCCATCTGACTTTCTTTTCCTCTTTCTTGGTGCACTTGCTCTGGGGCAAGCCAGTCCTCATGGTATGAAGACATCCAAGCATTCCTGGGAGAGTCCATGTGGAGTGGAATTTGCCAGCCATGTGAGTGAGCCATCTTGGAAGTGAATCCTCTGGACCCACTTAAGCCTTCAATTGACTGGAGCTTCATCTGATGTCTTGACTGAAATCTCATGAAAGACCTTGAATTCAAACCAGCCAGCTAAGCCACTCATGAATACCTGACCTAGACAAGCTATTTTCAAAAAAGGAAAAGGTTATTTTGGTTTTCAGCCTTAAAATTCTGGGGTAATATAATTTATTACACTGCAATAAATATTTTATACATTATATACATATTAGGCATATATTTATCTTACTGGGAAAGCATGATAATCTTAGAACTAAGGATTTATATCCTTCATCACATTGAGAAATGCTTTTCTTGGATTATCACTTCAATATTGACTCTATCTTATTCTCTCTAATCTCTCCTGTGATGGATTAAAAGTTTATGTGCCCCAGAATATCATGTTCTTAAAGCTAATTCATTCCTATGGGTATAAACCTATTGTAAGTAGGGCCTCATGAGGTTGTTTCAGTTAAGTTGTGGCCTAGGGTGGGTCCTAATCCTCTTAATGAAGTCCTATATAAACAGGATGAATAGAGAGAGAATACCATGGAAACAAGAAGCTGAAAGCAATGACACCCAGATGAGAAGGGAGAGACCAGCAGACACCACCATACGCTTTGCTATATGACAGAGGAGTTGAGGATTACCAACAGCTGGTCTTCAGAGAGAAAGAAATACCTGATGATGCCTTGATTTGGACATTTTTTTCAACCTCAAAACTATACGCTTGTAAGCTAATTAATCCCCATTGTTAAAGCTAACACATTTCGTAGTATCTACTTTGAGCAGCTTAGCAAACTAAAACATTTCCTTTTGTACCTCATAAGAAATGAACTTAGAACCATCTCATTTTATCATCCTAGTTTTTCTTAATCTCTTTTGATAATTTTCCTCTCTCTATCTCCTTATGCTTCATTCTGTGGAATTTCTCAGCATGCTTTTCCAGAATGCTAGTCTCTTTATCAAGTTAATTATTTTATATTTTTAATTTTATTTAAATTATATTTATATTTTTAATCAGTTACAACATTAAATATGTTAATGTTTTTGTTTCTAGAAATTCTGTTTGATTTTTTGTGTCTACTCATTCTATTTTCTGTTTTTTTCTTTTTTTTTCCCACCCCCCCCCTTTTCTGCTTGCTCTTGCTGTGTGTCCATTCTTCTGTGTTTCTCTATGTTCGCTTCTTGTCTCCCCACGGCCCTGCGGCGACGCACCAAGTCGGCCCTCCGCGGTGGCGGCTCGCTCCGTTCATGGGTGGCTCCATTCCGTTTTCACGGGCAGCTCCGCTCCATGTTTTGCGGGCAGCAGTCCTCCATGTTTTTTTTTTTTTTGTGGGCTGCCGGCTTCCACTTCGCAGGCAGCAGCTCCGCTTTTCACGGGTGACTTTGCCATGCCCGTGGGGGCTCCGCCCTACCCGTGGCGGCTTTTTGCCTTGCCCACGGGGGCTTTTTCCCTGCCCACAGTGGCTTGCCTTTCTCAAGGCCGTCTGCCTGCTCAGAGAGGTCCCCGGGAACCGAACCCGGGCCTCCCATGAGGTATCCCAGCGCGCTCTTTATCCACTGAGCTATCTAGCTGGGCCCTCATTCTATTTTCATAAAGTTTTATTTCTTGCTAAAGTTTTTGATTATTCCTTTTCATGACTTCAATCAATTTTAACATTCCTATTTTATAGTCTTCACTTTATGGTTCTATCATCTGCTGTTCTTTTGACAATATGTTGTATTACCTCACTCCCACTTATGTTGTATCATTCCCTCACTTGTCAAGTTAATTTAGACTCAACTTATCTTCAACAGTACTTTATCTGTGCAAATAATTGGGGAAATAAACTTCCAGACTTGTTTTATATTTAGTTTCTTACAAGAACTTCAGGCTTATCATTGCCGGGTATCATTTAAAATTATGTTAATATTTGACATTTTTGGTTCAGGTATTCCCAAACCACATGGGTAGTTTAAATTCAAAACCTCAATCCCAGGTGAAGTATGATTATAAATTCTCAGGGGTGGTTTATTTTATACCCAGAGCCCAGACTAAATAAGATAAATATACTGTGCCGGAAATCATTTTGAGTGTCCTGGCTTGATGCCTGCTCAGTTCTGCTGCCTAGTAAGGTGTAGCATTCCCTTTTGCTTTCTCCACAGGTATTAAAACCCAAGAGCTTTTTTAGTCC